>OY723391.1:26359781-26484781 GCA_963210295.1 Ophion ellenae | reverse complement strand
TAATGGAAGGGCACTTCTGACCCGAAGTCAGAGCGAATCGAATTGGATGATTTCATTAGACAACCCCGATCGTTAGAGGTTACTCGTCGTGTGTGATCTTTTTCACGAGATAGGTCAATGATGACGCTCGCCTACATTAGTACGAGGGCGTGGACTGAAAACTATAAAAGATCTCCTCCGGTCGTGAAACCCTCTCATTCAGTTCGGTCTTGGAATTAAATTCTAACGCGCCGCTAGCCCTAAATAATGAAGGGTGATAAACAAAAAGCGACGTATGTATAAAGTCTCGCGTCTTGTGCATATATTACTCACGCGTGTTTTTAAGGGGGGGAAATTCTGTTCGGGAAGTAGACGACTCAGTGTGAATCCGGACCGAATATTTTTGCCCTGAGGTTGTGGAAATCCTCTTTTTAGATATCACAAAAAATATGAACGTTAGTTCATATTTTTGACACGTTAACTAGTGTTAACATATTTTCAACACGTTAACTAGTGTTGACATATTTTCAACACGTGTTTCAACTAATGTTGACATATTTTTAACGCGTTAACTAATGTTAATATATTTTTAATACGTTAACTAGTGTTAACATATTTTTAACACGTTAACTAATGCTAACATATTTTTAACACGTCAACTAGTGTTGGCATATTTTTAACACGTTAAGTAGCGTTAACATATTTTCAACACGTTAACTAGTGTTAACATATTTTCAATACGTTAACTAGTGTTGGCATATTTTCAACCCATTAACTAATGTTAACACATTTTTAACACTTTAACTAGTGTTAAAATATTTTTAACAATTTAACTAGTGTTGACATATTTTTAACGATTTAACTAGTTTTAACATATTTTTAACACGTTAACTAGTGTTAACATATTTTAAACACGTTATCTAGTGTTAACATATTTTTAACACGTTAAGGGAAGAGTAGGGGTATCAGCGTGAAAAAAAAAAACAATTTTTTGCGAATTTTTTTCTTCTATATGGATAGAGTCGATTTATTGAAACGTTTTGTACATTGTTAAGTGTCATTTCAAGAACATTCCGTGAAATTTGTACGCGAAAATATTCACAAACAAGCTGGTAACATTTCCAAGAACGCCTTTGGAAGAACACGATTTGCGGTGTTCACTGTATCTCAGCTAGAAATTATCTGAAATCAAGTACCATTAAAATTTAGTCAAAGTATCATTAAATCCTCCCCCCAACGGTCGTTGATAATTTTCTTTTTTCATTTCTAAATTTTTGGTGGTCATGTAAAGTGAAAAGTGCTATTTTTCACGAAAAATTCCGCCATTTTGGGGGTGGAGAACCCCCTCAATGTAAAAAAAATTCCAAACTAACCGTTGGGGGGAGGTATTTTATATGTAGAAAGTGTGTACCAAGTTTGAAATAAATCGGTCATGTAGTTTTCAAATCGCAGTGAACACGGACTTTGAAAAAGTGGTATCGAGAAAAACGCGGCACCGGCTTGTTTGTGGATATTATCGCGTGCAAATTTCACGGAATATTCTTGAAATGACACTTAACAATGTACAAAAGGTTTCAATAAATTTACTCTATCCATATAGATGAAAAAAATTCGCAAAGAAGTGTATTTTTTCACGCTGAAACCCCTACCCTCCCCTTAACTAGTGGTTCACCTAATTTCACTATTGCCATTTAGAACATATATTTCCCCTACGCTCTATTGGTGTGTATAATTTCCGGGTACTCAAAAAACCGCCTATTTTTTTCGTGTACCAAGATATCCGTAATCTCACAGTCGTCGATCGATTTTTTTTCTCCAAATGTAATTTTTTTAACGTCGCGAAAAATTCTAGACGCATTTCCGTTCGAATCTTGTAAAAACTGTTTGCCATGAGTGCAATGTTTCTTTTACAAAGAAGCAAAAATATTTTCGCAATCTTAAGGTTGTTGTGGGCTTAGGGCGAAAAGCTACCAGTGAGCTGGATTTTTTTCTGGAAGCTTATAATCCTTTTGCTGATCATCCTGTGCAGTGTGGATACGATCCGCATTACCGTTTTTTAGAGAAAAATTCTGACGCAGCAAAGCTTGCATCCGATTTCTCGCACCGGAAGTTACGGCAAAAGCAAGTCGAGGAAGACCGAGAGGGAGCCACACGCTCTTGCGAAACTTTTTTCACGCGCATATCTATGCTCCTGAAAAAAGATGATGAAAAGCATAAAAAAGCGATTGGTAAAAAAAATTAGCAGCTCGAAAAAAGAAAATATATAGTGGCCCGTCAATTTCTCATACGAGAAATTAAAACGTACTCGTACGCGGTGTTTGGTTCCTTCCGACTCCTCCTCAATGCTCTTTTCCCTCGCGCGTTTTTTTTTCATCGTTTCTCATATCCTCGGAACCGCGACGATTCTCTCGAAGCCGGCAAACTCAATTAACCGGCTGTATACTGACTTAACGGAACGGCGCAAGAGGCCTGTGGCATGATGCTCGAAAAAAAAAGAAACGAAGCCGACTGAAGCATCGCGAATCAGACTTTGCATTCTGGCAGGTCCATTTTGTCCGACGCGAGATTCGAGTTTATTTTTAATTCGCGGTTATGTCTGGTCAGGAGTGAGAGAGGGATGGAATTTAGGACGGTGTAGCACGCAATTTGCCAAGTCTGCAATATCAGCGCAACATTGAAAGATCGTGTCGTAAATACTATTTTTTTTTCTTCAATTTTTGGTAAGAAAAACTATATTTATCATTTACACAAAATGTGAGGTCTTGTTCCGTGGTTTTTTTGACATTCTGTCCACTATGTTCGCTTGAAACACGTCACGATTGTGAATCTATTTCTACTTATCTACATATAGAGTATACCCGACTTTTTCCAACTGCAAAAACGGCAAATTATAATAATAATAATTCGAATCTTGCATCTAAATATTTTTTTCCGATCGAATCAACGACATTTCCGGGTCCAAGATTATCCTTCTCCCTCTTGAAACATTACTTCTTCGAATTGTTGAAAGACGGTCCAAACAAAATATGATTTACGATCGTAATCCATTAATTCAATGGGTCATTGAGTAAATACATAATCAATGGATTATCATCTTACGTAGTATAAAGATAATAACGTTCACGGTGATCAATAACAAAAGAAAAATAGTTATTTGCCACTCAAACACAATCAATTTTACCTTGTCAATATCGTCGTAGAACTCAAAGAATAGAAAAATATATATATTTTTCTATGTAATTTCCACAGATGGTAGTTCAATCGTACGTAGTTTTGTAATAATCAAGATTAACAGAGACAGAATAATTTTATTATTAGCAGATCATCAGTTTGCAAAAATTATCAACAAAATCTCGTTATGCAGCCAGCTGAATGAGTCTTCCAAAAATCGAGACCTAATAAAATCGTTTTTTCGGGTTTGAAAAAGGTAGATTTGACGCCTTTTATTAAAATACTTTGGTTTCCTTTTTTGAGATAAAACTCACAAATCTGCGTTTTGATCTTTATGTATTTGTAATTTTCATATTGAAAACAGTCCTATATAGGCTTTTTAGGAGTGTTTCGTATTCAAAATTTAATTATGTCGATTCTGCTGCACTCAAAACGAAATTTAACATTTTTTCCAGATACTCAATTTTTATGATGTTGAAGATCATTAAAATGCAGCGAAATTCATTATTTTTTTCATTTCCCAAATTTCCTTTGACAGATTTCAGGTACGAAAATCTCGCAAACATTTTTTAGAAATCTTATGCCTCGATCCACACCCTAAATTAGCGAAATATGATTTTGGATAATAATTATTATGTTGAAGTTTGTAGCGTTGGAATGCAACGATTCTTTTTTCTCGTTTGTCATTTCTGTAGTTTGATCATTATCCAAAGCTTTTTTTTTTTAATGCGAATCTCTAATGAAAATACGTGAAAACGTTTGGGTTATTTCCTACAGTATAAATTGGCCAAAAAAATTCAGCAGTTAAAAATAATTAATTTTCCTTGCATTCCAATGATGCAAACGTCGTTAATAATTAAAATAAGAAAATAAAACGAGATTTTCTTTATATTCCAACGCTGCAAACTTCAACGTCATTGATAATAAAAAGGAGAAAATGAAAAGAGATTTTCGCTGCATTTCAACGACATTAATAATGAAAATACGAAAATAAAAAGAGATTTTCGTTGCATTCGAACGATGCAAACTTCAACGTCATTATCAATGAAAATAATAAAATAAAAAGAGACTTTCGTTGTATTCGAACGATGCAAACTTCAACGTCGTTATCAATGAAAATAAGAAAATAAAAAGAGACTTTCGTTGCATTTCAACGATGCATACTTCAATGAAATTAATAATGAAAGTAAGAAAATAAAAAAAGAGATTGTCGTTGCATTGGTACAATGCAAACTTCAACGTCATTGATAATGGAAATAAGAAAATAAAAAAGAGATTGTCGTTGCATTCATACGATGCAAACTTCAACGTCATTAATAATGAAAATAAGAAAATAAAACGAGATTTTCGTTGCATTTCATTGATGCAAACTTCAGCGTAGTTAATAATGGAAATAAGGAAATAAAAAGACATTTTCGTTGCAGTTCAACGATACAAACGTCATTAATACTGAAAATAAGCAAATAAAACGAGTTTTTCGTTGCATTCCAACGATGCAAACTTCAACGTCATTAATAATGAAAATAAGAAAAACAAAACGAGGTTTTCGTTGCATTCCAACGATGCAAACTTCAACGTCATTAATAATAAAAATAAGGAAATAAAAAGAGATTTTCGTTGTATTCCTACGACGCAAACTTTAACGTCATTAATAAAGAAAATAAGAAAATAAAAAGAGATTTTCCTTGCATTCCAACGATGCAAACTTCAACTTCGTTAATAATGAAAATAAAAAGAGATTTTCGTTGCATTCCTGCGATGCAAATTTCAACGTCATTAGTAATGAAAATAAGAAAACAAAATGAGATTTTCTTTGCATCCCAACGATGCAAACGTCAACCCCATTAATTTTCCTGGCAAATAACACTCATCACAGAAATACGCTATATTTATTTGCGAACAAGACTCGAAAGACCACTGCACATCATATTTTTCTCGATCGCAAAATCTCCGCACTGAGAAAAAGAAATCGTTGAATGTGCAAAATGCATTTTGTTGTCTCGAAATTTTGTTGTTTTAACAGTTGCTCAGACATGCTAAATAAGCTACAGTTCACACCACTAAAATTATCAGTTAGATTAACAAAACGTTCGTCATGCCAATCAAAAATCAAGTTGAACGTATTTAAAGATACATTTTGTTAAACCAACTGAATTTTCGTTGGATGAACGAATTTTTTTTTCACTGCGAGTCAGAGCCTTAAAGAATACATGGCCACCTTACAATTGTCAGGCTGTATATACATATATTCTCGTAGTGACTAGAACGACGAGATCGTCGACCAATATCATGCGAGCACCAGGCATTTCCTCCACAAGCTGGGGAACGTGTGGTAGCCGGAGGTATGGACCTTGCGAACGGTCAAAGTCGTGGCCTACTTCACTTCCTGCCTTCGAGAAACTTTCTCCTCGCGGCCGAGAGGCACACAAGCGCACGTATACACATACGTAGACTGCCACACGGTACAAGTTCTCGCGGTTATTCCGGACGATCCAACAGTCGCTGTGTATCAAGAAATTGTTATTATTATTCGTGTTATTATTATACCTTGTGGATTCGAGCGGAGGACGCGTGATTTTAAATGCCGCCCGTTCATTACGATCTTTCATTAGCTTCAAGCATACAATGTGAAGAAGAAAGAAAATCATTTCCCGCGGTTGCTGGTGGCAGGGGAATTTATCAAATTCATGGATAACTTCGCGCTTCGGATATTCTTCACTATAATCGCGACAGGATTTTTCATAGCCATGGCTCGTGTAGCCACGAGCTCGGTGGCCTACTTCAAATAAGCAGGCGATTTTTTGAAAATCGTATCTTTTATTTTATCGCTATTTATAATACTGTTGTTATGTGCGCTCCGACGAGCAAATGTAAAAGTGCTTCGTGCATTGTAAATTACATAGGCGCTACTACTGAGACCATTTGCGGCTTGATATAGTTTCGGAAGCTTTCACCCGAGAACGAGAGTAAGAAGTTTTTATTAAATTTTTTTATATTCGTATTCTTATTGCTATAGGGTGTCTCAAAATCACCTGACATTTCAATTTATTAAGGCGTTACCCCCACTTGTAGCGCAAAGAAAGGCCTTTTTCATGAATTTTTTAAAAGAAAACTACAAAACTTTTTTAATCGATCAATATACCATCTTAAAGAACACATCTTGAAGAACTTTCAGTAATTTTTTTATTGAAAAATATTACATTGTTTAGTGGCAAATGGCCGTCAATGAAATAATGTTTTTATATACACGGTTTGCGGTGACCAACATTGCGGCGAAGTGGATCATCTGAAAAAAATGCGGATGGATTTAGTCAAATATAAGTATAAACTAGTCTTTAATCAAAGGATTTTAAAAAATATTCATTTTTCACAAAATGGCGGACAGTCAAAGTTAATGGTTCGATTTTAACGAAAAAAATCGGCCGTTTTTTGGCTATAAAACGGTCATTTTTTTCGAAAAAGAATCGAACGATTAAAGACTACATTTTTATGTATTAAATAAGCCTGCAAAATTTCAAGAAGATCGGTTCATTAGTGTTCGAGTAATCTTGGTCACCGACTTCAGAAATGCCATTTTGAAAAAAACGCGATTAAAGTTTCTCTTTCAACGCTCTGTCAACGTGGATTCTTCTCTTTCAACGCTCATATGTCAGTCAATTTTTTTCGGATCGACTTGAAATTTTCAGGACATATTCTCAGATACGTATACTTAAAAAAAATGCAATAAAAAAAATCGATTTTTTCAAAATCGCAAGTGGGGGTAACCCCTTAATAAAACGTATTATACAGGGTCTCCCTCTTATCTCTGCCAGCCGAAATAACTCGCTAATTATCGACGTCCCAAAAAAATGTTGCAGACAAAATGTGTACGGTGTAAAGAAGCCATCAAATTCGACCAATTTTTTTAAATTTCGGTGGAGGCGCTGACACACAGTGAAGGTCGCCTCCACTTTTTAAAATGGAATGGTACATTTTCTTTCAACCATCTTGTGGGTTATTTCAAGCCGCGTAAAAAACATTCGGGGGTCAAAGTCGTTCAAGGTAATTCAAGGTCAGTATCGATGATACAAATCTAAATAGGGGTTCGAAATGACCTTGAACGACTTTGAATCCCTAATGTTTTTAATGCGGCTTCAGGTGCTCCACAAGATGGTTGGAAAAAATGTACTATTTCATTTTAAAAAGTGAAGGTGACCGTTACTGTGCGTCAGCGCCTCCACCGAAATAAAACAAATTGGTCGCATTTGATGGCTCCCTTCAGACCGTACAAATTTTGTCTGGAACATTTTTTTGTGACGTCGATAATTACCGAGTTATTTCGGCTGGCAGGGATAAGAGGGACACCCTGTATATTTGAAAAGTGCGGATATTTTAATTTTAATATAAGGTACAAACATGGAGGTATGTGTGGAACGCAATATCCGATAAGTGGTCGCCTCGTCCCTGTCTGCAAACGTCCACTCTTTTGACGAAATTTGCAATAACATTTTGACATAGTTGCGGACTAATTTCATTAAGGCGTTAGGCCACTCCAGAAGCCGAAAAAACAGGCTTTTTGGGGATTTTTGTTTCAGAAAAACTACAAAATAAATCGAGATTACAAAAAAGGGTGTTTATCATACATATCAGTGACTACATACATATCAGATAATTTTTTTGAAGCGATCAATTTCAAAATGGCGGCTGTGCAGCGTTTATCTCAAAACTGCATTTTTTAAGTTGGCCGCAAACATAACTCAGACAATTTTCAACCGCTTCACTTGAAATGTTGAATATATTTAAAAAAATACATTGTCTATGGAAGTACGGAGGATCTTTTTTACGTTCCATAGTTCATTTGTTATTAACAATTATCCGACGATTTTTTAGGCAAATTTTGTACTTTCCACTTTAGAAGCGCGCCATTTGGCCAAAAATCAATATATTGAAAAAAATCCTACGTACTTCTACAGCGGTTATTATACATAATTGAAAAAATTCATTGGCCCATTATAATTAAAAAATTACAGGAGCCGTTCGTCCGGCCGTGGACCCTGGAAAAATGGAGACGTCATCGCAAAAACGCTGCACAGCCACCATTTTGAAATTAATCGCTTCAAAAAAATTATTGCATACAGTCACTGATGTGTATGACAAACACCCTTTTTTGTAATCTCGATTTATTTTGTGGTTTTTTTTTTTGAGACAAAAATCCCCAAAAAGCCTATTTTTTCGGCCTGTAGAGTGGCTAAACCCCTTAATGGTGCGTCCAATTGCTTCCTTGATATCTGGAATGGTCTGTGGATCATTGGCAAATACTTTTCCTTCCAGAAAACCCCAAAAAAAGAAGTCCAATGGCGTCAAATCGATCTTGGTGGCCAATTCACATTGCTGGGCGCGAGATAACACATAAAAATATCAAAAAGATTGATGCTGTCGTTTTTGAGATATTTCGCTCACCGACTCTGAAAACGTGCTTCCGAGATAAAAGCGTTTAAAGTTTCGAACGACGCTCCGAGCGTCCCGACGGGCATCAACATAACAGCCTATAAATCTGTCAATTCGGATCCGAACTCCGAATAAAACTGTCAACTTGGGAGTCGAACCCCGAACCTGGTGGATGGACCAGTGTCGATTATTTTATCATTCTATATCATTATTCAAGGAATTTCGTATCGTCGATGGGACAATTTAATTTTCAGATTGACATTAATTAGGCTGACTTATGTATGAATACACATTGATACTCCACCAGGCATTCATGAACAAGCTTCGCACGGCAGGAGACCTGAATTATCCAATTAGATTTTCGGCGTTGCAAGTTTACATTTTTTGTAAGTGTTACTATTATTATCATTAAAGTTGAAAATTCCGACAAGCTGGGAGATGAATTACGCGATAATGTTATAACGTATCTCGCAAAGTGAATACGAGAATTTCATTGAACCAACCTGGCCAATCAGTCACATTTTGCGGTCAATTATCTTCGCCGAATTGTTGTTCTGGTTTTGGGACAGGAAGTTTCGTATCGAGGCGTATTATATGCACGTTTTATACGTACAAGAACATGTGTGTGTATATATATATATATATATATATATATATATATATATATATATATATATATTACGAGGCAACAATATTGTTGTATATCCGTGGCGAAAGGTCAGTGGAACAGCAACGAATGAAATTGACTCGTTCGAAACTGCGTTCCCGAGATGTGTGACTCGCCAATATATAAAACTGGAGGGAACATACTCTTCATCCGTTGCAAGCCGCACACTTTCGCGTTTCTTTCCTCTTCGTCTTATGTTTTTTTTTTGGTCAATTGTTTTTTGCCTCCTCTCGCTTCTCATTATCCTCCGTACTTCTTCATATATCTTTTCTGCAGGAATAATACGTGCGTGCACTATAAAAGAAGACTGTTATATATCATGTATATTATCCGTCGCAGGCTGACCGGTACGAGCTGGAGATAATACGACATTTTTACGATCCGCGGCCCACATAAGAATTGCCGTGTTGTATTATCATTCGGAGGTTCAACCGCGGTAGAAAATCGTGTGCTAAGGAAATAAAAATATAGATATAAAAGTGCGGGGTCGCTGCTACGTTGCATGAGTGTGTGTGTGTTCCTGAAAGAGGAAGCATAGGGAGAAAGAGAGGGAGGGAGAGAGCTTGCGCATTTTCGGCAAAAAGATGAACTAAAAAAAAATGAATATTCAAGATCAGTGGCTTTGGCGTAAATAAATGAGGGACTCGTAATCATAAATTTATTGTACAAGCATATTAATTGTTATAAATGTATCCACTGCACACTTTGTTTCGAGGACGTCGTCATTGCAAGGATTCTATTGTTTCGTACTATAGGTAAATGTACAGCAATCATTATCTTGAAGACACTCGACTTCGAGGATCGTTCTCCAAACAGCTAGATGTGCCTAAAAGCCAGTATTATATAGATATTATCGATTCAAAATATCCTTTTCCCATATACGTGGGTAGGTGTGTTTGTGGATGTATATATATATATATATATATATTCACACACATACAGTGGGTACAAAAAGTATTTGTAGAACTCATACGAAACTGTTGTTAATTCGGCTTTATTTGTTTGTTCGTATTTTCCTAAGATTTTTGTAAACACATACTATGGATATTTAGGATAAGCTCCCGAACACAGAAATTTAATAATGGATTCCATTTTTTTCGCAGGAGAATTCGGAAAAAAACGACGTGTACAAATACTTTTTTTACCCACTCTATATTGAGACGGATTTCAGAATCAGATGATGGTATAAAAACCTATATTTAGGTTTTCAAGGAGAATACGGTTTCTATATAGCTTTAGGGAGGACACCACTGTGACAAGCCGAAAAATGGCAGTTTTTTTTTGATTTTTTAAATCTACTAGATTCTTTTTTTTCATTTGGAAAAAAGGTATATTATTGAGCATGCGATCAACTTGCTTTATGTGAGTTAAAAAAAAATGAAAAATTCACAACGTTAATTATGACGATCCTTATAATTTTGGAACATTAAAATTAGCAATTTCAAGCCCCTCGGCGCATTCAAAGTTCGGAATTTCAACCCGGCCCCCGGTGTTAAAATCATGCCATCGAAAGTCTACACAGTTGACTGTAAATGATGTAGAACGTATAACATTGTCTAGACAAATTTCAAAATTGACGCGAAATCACTTCTTAATAAAGAAAAATTCTTGAATTCATTCGCCGATTTATTGAAAATTTTGAAACTTTTAAAACTTCCATAGCCGAATTATTTTGACGGTGTTCAGATTTTCGGAGTTTTGGTCTTTCGTGTAAAATTCTTTCGGAGTTTTGATCCTTCGGGGTCGTATTCTCTCGGAGTTTTGAGCGTTCTGATCATTCAAAGTTTGGAAGATTTTTCAAAAAAAATGGCGAGCGATTTAAAATGTCATTTTGAGACACCCTTTATACATTGTTTCAACACCGTACCCCAATCGTAATTTCAGCTTTGAAAAAAACGAACGTCCGAGTGCAATCCCTCCAACGAGAAGATTGCCACAATGAGAATTTCCCTAAATCTCTTTCCGAATCCTGTGTAACTCGAATTCATCCACTATATATATAGGCGTTTATTTTTCAAATCTGGTCGCGTTACAACGCTCGTTGCCGTCGCGGACTTCGGGTATAGATCTTCAAGCTGTACCGAACGGTACAGAGGAGCGAGTACAAGCGAAGCTCCCCCGAACTCATTACTCGCGACGTGCAACGAGAAGTATTTGGAACGTTCCATTGGCCGAGTCTCGTGAGTGCGGCGTATGGGCCGAGAGGAACGTCGGAGAGCCATAAACCGTGCGGTCACAAGCACAACGTCAGGTTGTCTGGCTACCCAACCGCTACGAGCTTCTACAAATTGATTGCTATCAAACGAAGAGGGCCCGATCCGCGCTAATTTACCCGTTGGACTCGTCGAGTTACGCCCTTCCGCGTGTCCGCGGTCGATTCGCGTTAGCGATGTTTGGCGTGTCGAGTGCATCCGATAATTTGCTATGTATACGAGAGAAGTAATGGAAAAAATAAGTGCGAGACATTGCGCTGAGGAAGAGCTGCCTCGAGGTAAGAGCGGCGGTGGGGGGGGGGGGGGGGGGGGGGTGCATAAGGAACCCTCTCTTGGAGAATTTCTCTCCCGTTGTAAATCGAGGCATAAATTTAGTCAATTTTTGGGATTAGGAACAATTAGTTGTCAATTGGCTGTCATAATCGACGGACGAGGGAAGTCGAGGAAACGGGGAACGAGGTTGACAAAGTGACTTGTTTACTGTAATTCTTTCGACCTTTCTTTTGAGGTCGAGGTGGATTAAAATTAATGTCGAAAAACAGTTTTTTCAAGACCAATATATTTTGGCAGTATATCATCTTATGAATGTTCCCTGCAAGTTTCGAGGTGATCGGATTATAATTGAGGGATTTATAGGCTCCTATGTTGACGCTCGGTGAAACGCTCGGAGCGTCACTCGAAACTTTTTTTCTTTCGAGGATTCTTTTCGTCCCATGTGTACTTTCGATGCGATGAACGAAAAATGCCAGTTTTTTCGCAAAAATCGAGACTCATTTTGAAAAAACGGCATTTTTTTTAAATTTGACATTTCGGAAATTACTTCGATTGAAATCTGTTGGATTTTTTGATATTCGGTAACCTGGTTCAGAAGGGCATTGCTCACCGCAAACGACGTTTTCGATCACGCCAATTATAATTTAATATTTTTACACAAAAAAATTACAGGGTGCTCTTCAGATGATACTCTTTGAAATACTTAAGGGGTCTTCTCACTTGAGCTAATAAAGGCTATTTTCATGATTTTTTTCATAGGTTTATATTATAGATTTTGATAGAAAAGTGTTTACACTCAATGAATACATTTTCGGAATACATTAAAAAAATGTATTGATTTATTTAAGTCACTATTTACCGATAAAAATGGTAATTTAAAAAATGTCCTAAAAATTGTAGGTCTGCGCTGTTGATAAAATCTCGGAGATGGCTCATCCGAAACGAAAAAATCAAACGGTTTTAGATTCAGTATGTTAATGGATATAGCGCATATCATACGATTTTAAATATAGGCAAAAATAACAAAGTGACGGCCATTTTTCGAAAAAAAAACAAGAAAAACGTGTTTTTTTTACAGTTTTTGGCAAAATGAAAATAGTAAAATCAAATTTTTTTTAAATCCTTGATATGCGCTATAGCTATAATTGTGAAGAATATGTGGTTAAAATTTCATAAGGATCGGTTCAGTAGTTTCGAAGATTTTATCAACAAGCCGTCGAAAAACGTTGTTTCGAAAAAAACGCGTTTAACGTTTGTTTGGGTTACATCAATAGATTTTTTAAAAATGTATGTATTTCGAAAGTGTTATTTATTACGTATAACAACTTTTAGATCAATATTTGTAATAAACACCTATTAAAAATGAATGAAAATAGCCTTTTTTTAGCGTCTAAAGTGAGAAGACCCCTTAATTTTTGTAGAAATTTATCATCACGATTTTCTATTTAAAAAATCCCAAAGATCAGCTGTTTTCGGCTGTTACAACTAATCACAGGATCTAATCACAGAAT
Organism: Ophion ellenae; assembly: GCA_963210295.1. Lineage (NCBI taxonomy): Eukaryota > Metazoa > Arthropoda > Insecta > Hymenoptera > Ichneumonidae > Ophion > Ophion ellenae. The sequence goes on along the minus strand of OY723391.1, from coordinate 26,471,540 downwards.
TCCAAACCAATCGTAAGATAAACTCATGTACTAACGAAATCTGTTTGATTTATTGAAATTAGGTAACCTGGTTCAGAAAGGCATTGTTCGCCGCAAACGCCGTTTTCGAGAGGTGCTTCCCGGACATCTGCTGTAAATCAACTATAATTAATAATTTTTTACACAAAAATATTACAGAGTGTTCTTCAGATGATAATTCTTTAAATACCCATTTTTTTGTAGAATTTTAGCAACACGATTTTCTATTAAAAAGAACAACAAAAATGAGCTATTTTCGACTGCCACAGTCAGGCATAACCCGATAATCCAGGATTTTCCAAACGCGGTGAAAAAAATCGCTATACGCATGGGCTCGTAAAAGAGACAAGCCATGGTTGATTGATCGGCTTACGACGATAACTTACGAGGACATCACCAAAAAATCGAACGTCTTTCACGCCACCGCCACTTGGAGGTTGTTCCAAATTTATTTATGAATCTGGAAGAAATCGGGCCACATCGATCATTTTTTACATTCCTATATGAAATTCCGGTAATGGATGCTCCGTGCTCCGGGTCGCTTGACACATCATTGATGTTCGAATAATGATACAGCAGAACCTCGATTATTCGAACTAATTGGAACTGGACATCGTTCGGATAATCGAAAACATGTCTCGGATTTCTAAGAAAATCAACTTATATAATATAAATAGTACCGAAAATTTTCTTTATTAATTCAACGACCCTAAATATTTAATTTTTATACCAACACTACTTACGCAATTAAATGACAATTGCGGCTTAAAATAATGATCAATTTTTGTCTGTCTCATAGCAGTTGCGCGTTGATTGGCTGCGAAGTCTCGAATTCGTTTAAAAAATAGCAGCTGTTTGGGAGTATTTTCTAATTGGTTGTAAACCATCCCAGGGCGGTTTCTCGTATATACATACAATGTATAAATAAATGGAATTTGGAAAAATAAATGGAATTTTTTTAAAGAAAATTACAAAACTTTTTTAATCGATCAATATACCATCTTAAAGAACACATCTTGAAGAACTTTCAGTGATCCTTTATTGAAAAATATTACATTGTTTAGTGGCAAATGGCCGTCAATGAAATAATGTTTTTATATACACGGTTCGCGGTGACCGACATTGCGGCGAAGTGGATCATCTGAAAAAAAATGCGGATGGATTTAGTCAAATATAAGTATAAACTAGTCTTTAATCAAAGGATTTTAAAAAATATTCATTTTTCACAAAATGGCGGACAGTCAAAGTTAATGGTTCGATTTTAACGAAAAAAACGGCCGTTTTTTGGCTATAAAACGGCCATTTTTTTTTTCGAAAAAAAAAAATCGAACGATTAAAGACTACATTTTTATGTATTAAATAAGCCTGCAAAATTTCAAGAAGATCGGTTCATTAGTGTTCGAGTAATCTTGGTCACCGACTTCAGAAATGCCATTTTGAGAAAAACGCGTTTAAATTTTCTCTTTCAACGCTCTTTCAACGCGGATTCTTCTCTTTCAACGCTCTTTCAACGCGGATTCTTCTCTTTCAACGCTCATATCTCAGTCAATTTTGTTCGGATCGACTTGAAATTTTCAGGACATATTCTCAGATACTTATACTTCAAAAAAATGCAATAAAAAAAATCGATTTTTTCAAAATCGCAAGTGGGGGTAACCCCTTAACTGAGAAAAAAGACCATCATTGAGCTCGGATATGGCGCTGAAGCGTTCGGAAGACCGAAAATTCGGATAATCGCACTGCAAAAACATACGTGTTGTTTTTACACACTTAGGTGTGTAAATGGCCGTAGACACTTTTTACACGGTTTAACGTATTCACGTTCGAACAACACACTTACGTGTGTTATTCTGTTACATACGTTAAAACGTGTAAAAAGTGTCCACAGCAATTTACACACTCAAAGTGTGTAAAAACAACACACTTATTTTTGCAGTACTGTATATAAATTGGATGCGTCGAAATAATAAATTGAATAACAAAAGCTTTTTGTCGTCAAAATATATGCATTCATTGAATTGAACTCAACAGTACTGATATATTACTCTGTAGTATGTATGAGAGCTGTCACTGTTTTTCTTGTCTTCGCATAGGCTTGGTTCTCATACAACTTCACGATGACGACAGCTTTTTGATTGTCGGTGATGACCTCGAAACAAAAATACGTCGGTAAAGATCCAATGCAGCTATCGCGGTTTTGGAAATTAGATTCCAATTTCAGGTTCTTCCACGTGACAAACTGAAAAATGACAAACTGAACTATAAACTGAAACGTGACAAACTGAACTATAAATGAAACAAAAAGTTACGACCAAATGTGGTCTTCAATTAACCGGTTAATCAATCGATGTCAAATCAACTAATGAGTTTCACGCGATGCCGTAACCAAGGTGATTTTTAAAACATATGATCAATAACATGCAATTAACACACTTAAACTGTGTTGCTTTTTTCCGTGTTATTTTTGCTCGTGTGTTGCTATCAACGTGTGTTGTTTTGTCCAATGTGTGTAAATATGCGTCTTGTATGTTGATTCTACACGCTTTATGTGTGTTCGAATAAGCGTGATATTGATGGGGACAGCTACGAAGGTGTGTAATAATTTAATGCGTAAAAATTGCACACCCACGTGCGTAATTTTAACATATTACGTGTAATTGTAACCAGGTTTGCGAAATTTCTAATGAAAAAGTAATGCATTATTCATGACTTTTCTAATGGGTAATGAAAAAAGAATTCATTACCCATTACATTACATTCAGTATTGTACAAAAAATTCATTACCAATTACATTATATTTTGTAATGTAAACAGCTTCCGTTACTAATTACATTGGATTTTGTAATGTAAAAATGTCCATTACTCATTACATTATTTTGTGTTGTAAAAAAATTCTATCACTCATTGCATTACATTTTGTTGTGGCGAAAAAATGCATTACACATTACATTGCAATGGACCTTGGACATTTTTTACATTACAAAGTCCAATGTACTGGGTAATGGAATTTTTTACATTACAAAAGATGAGGTAGTGAGTAATGGAATTTGTTTACATTACATTTTGTAATGTAATGTAATGATTTTCCATCGCTTATACATTGGACTTTGTAATGTAAAAGATTTCCATGACCCATGACATTGTAATGGGTAGTCAAAATATTTCACATTACAAAATGTTGTGTAATGAGGAATGGAAATTTTTTACATTACTAAATATAATGTTACGGGTAAGGAAATTTGGTTTCATTACAAAATGTAAAGTAATGAGTAATGAAAACGCTAATGCATTACAAAAAGTAATGCATTATTAGCCACCCTGATTGTAACGCATTACGTGTTACCAAATGCATAAGTGTGTAGAAACAACATGGCAATGCGTGTCCAGCATTATGTTGTGTTACTTCTACATACTTTGAACACACGTCAAACACGCCTAGTTTTTGCAGTGCGAGGTTTGGATAATCGAAGTTCTACTGTACGTTTATCGCTAATAATGAACGCATGGATTAAAATCTACAACTACTACAAAACGACCCGTCTTCGGTAACAGGTTTTTGAGAAGTGCCTCAAGAAAGTCTCGAAATCCTCACACTTGTTTTCAAGACAAAATTTACAATTGCTCAATCAATGGCGCAGGATACACATTTCTGCAGATGTGGGCTCTCGTGTCAAATTTTTCAATTAAAATAGTGGGCGCACGTACTAGATTATTAGATAGCTGCTTGATCGTTTTTTCATGCTATAAATAATGCTCTCAAAGTGTAAAAGTTCAAACGAGGTTACTGGCTGTTTGGGCTGTATAAATAAATCCAAAGTCGGGTTGTCGGGTCTCGTCCGATGTAAACTGCCGAACTTGTGATGTCCTTTTTACGAGTCAGGACGAGGACAAGGACGACACTATCGTTTCCGGATACAACGCGGGTGAAAGCGAGTACACTGGAGGACTGTAATCTTGAGAGCTGCTCACCGAGCGAGTCATCGAAGTAGGCAGAGCATGAGCACGAAGAACAGCGGGCTGCGGCGGAGCATCTGGGATATCTTTCGGTATTCCAAGAGGTGAAAATAGATCTAAGAGAGTGCTAAAAACTAAGTACATGTTTTACGCTCGCGGTCGTTGTTGGAAAGTATACACGTGGATGCTGTGTAGTTTCGTTCTAATGGACGTTTTCCTCCCAGCTACGGAGATAATCTGAATAATGTATGTGTTGATCGCATATGTATACCTTCACTCGCGCTATGGCTAGTGGATTGCACCGTATAGAAATCCAACGCCAGTAACACTTAAGGACACCACCGTGACGGGCCGAAAATGGTCGTTTTTCCGATCTTTTTTGTCATATAGGTTATTTATTTGGAATTTGAAAAAACGTATGTTGTTACCAAATACATTAAACTTATTTCGTGGAATTTTTTGTTAAAAATAAATAATTTGATTGATTAATGTAAAAAAATAATTTTATCAAAAAAATTAAAAATGCCAATGGTTGGGCTGAATAATAAAAATAAAAAGTTTTATGATGTACATAAATGTAGTTGTCGTTGTACGTAGCTGTTTTTCTAAAAAAAAAATTTAAAAATGGCGGCTATTAAGAAAGTGTAATTTTCGCGAAATTTTTACTTTATATTCGGGAGGTTATAAAATATTAAATTACACAAAAGGGCTACGTACAACCATAGGTAACCTAATTACGGATTTTTTTTTCTTCTGAAAATTGAAAATCGAATTATAGCTAGAGTTATGATTCCGGCCAGATCGAGCAAGGTCGTTGCGAGAAAAACACAATTGAAAGTTTTTTTCATACGTAAATCGTGGCGCTACCTGCCGTCACTAAACCCTTATTCGGCACACTTCAGCGGAGGGACGTACTCGGCACACTGGGGTTGTTTGCACCCCAGAAACAAAAACCGTTATTATAAAAAAAAAAATTAATATTTTAACTTGAATTTTTTTGGTGCTTCTTGAAAGCTTCTTTTTCAAAGTAGTGTAGGTTATATAGCCGAAAAATTGATTTGAGTATGTTAAGAAAATCAAAATTGCGGAAAAAGTTTGGGTATTGAAAATCTATGAAATATGGTTGCGGGGGTGCAAACCACCCCCGTGTGCCGAATGAGGGTAAATCGTCTGTAACTGGGTCAATTTTCAATATTTTTACTTGAAAACGTTTTCGCATATTCTTGAATACGTATACTTTGAAAAAATCGATTCTTTCGACCCGTCACAGTGGTGTTTGGCCTTAAGGCATTAGGCCACAGTAACGGGTATAAAATCATGTGCGAATTTAACAATTTTTTTCGTATGAAAACATGATTCACTCATAAAATTAATTACACATCTATTTAGTATGAATATCAAGGTGTTCGAATTTTTTTTCTCGATGTACAAAATGGCCGACCACTCGAAACTTCTCGAAACAGTTTTTTTCCAATTGGCGTGACAAATAACGTCAACAATTTTCACTCGATGTACTTCAAATTTAAAAGTTATGTTCCTAATTGCATTTCGCAGAAAAGTACGTACGGAATTTCTGATTAATCGAAAGTGGAACGATCGTGGTCGGCCATTTTGTCCATCGAAAAAAAAAATTCTAAAGCTTGATATTCATACTAAATAAATGTGTGATTAATTTAACGAGTGAATAACTTTTTCATACAAAAAAAATTAATCAATTCGCACATGATTTTATACCCGTTACTGTGGCCTAAGGCCTTAACTCGCGACCGTGCAGCCGTACGACTGCGCTGCCACAAAAGTTGGAAGACCTTGGTTCTCTGTTACTTTCCAGACACGGTGGAGCACTCGGCGAAGACAAAGAACTTTCATCAATTTGGAAACGAGCCATCGTTTATTGAGCGAAGTCAATGGTCAATTTCCAGTTCGCTGCATCCCCCCGCTCTCGCTCCCAGGAACGGAATAATCCAACTGCTCGAGCGGTGTTCTCCGGCTAAAAGTCCAAAAAAACCGCATAAACGATTTCGAGAGTTTGAGGAATTTCACTCTGGAGTAAAAAGACAGAAAGAAACATCGCTCCAATTTCGATTAAAAAAAAAACGTTTTTAACTTGCTGAAGGATGCGTGTATGTTCAAACTTGTAAATTTGCTTGGCGAAAGAGCCCGGTTGTCGGCGCGTGGAGAGGCAAAGGGCGTCGGCGATTCCGGATGCGGCGAACGCGGCGTGTGGCGCGGAGTGTACCAGGTGAAAGTGAGTCTTTCGCCGAGCGACGAAGCTGGATCAAGGCAAAAGGCGAAGAGTGGGCCGCGCGGCCGCGGTCAATGGGAGGAAGCGAAGAAGAGAGATGCACTTATGTATATGCGCACGCTGGGAATCGGTGCACTTGAGAGCAGAGAGCAGCAAGTTGTGCTCTCAAGCCAGGTAGCAGACAACGATGAGTAATACGAAAACAGCAAGATAGTTATATCGCCACCGAAGTAACTAGGGAATGAACTTTCTCCCTCGTCCAACAATAGCTCGAGAATCCTCGGAGATTTTGCCTTCGACGTTACAGTCGGCAGGGCGATCGTCTTTTTTTCGTACGCTCGACGAGAGTCGGGAAAGAAAAATGCGTGTACGTGCGTGGGAGGTGAAAGTGACCGCCAGTATGATTCGACGAATCGAGATTTCCGGGCCGCAATGATCACAACGCGGCTAGTATTCTAGTTATGGTCGCATTCCCATAAACTTTTTTTTCTTTTTACGCATTATCATTTATATGCGCTCTGGAAGAGATTTAAGCTGGTCGAAAAATTCGAGCTTTCCCTCGCAGACGGGTCTAATCGTAGATAGGAGGACGTAGGATTACTTTAGGATAAAAGTTGGTCAACAAAGTTGACTAGAGTTTCAACTAGCTTTGGGAAGGATTCGTCCATGAGGATGACATTCCATTGGCAGGAAAAGAAGTAGCATTCCAGCAACTTTTCAGGCGGTCACTACTCTCACTAGTCTCTGATGGTTACTAGTAACTCAGATGTAGAAATGGAGGAAGAAAGTAATATCCCATGATGGCGGTGGTTGTCGTGGTGTTTACGGAGTTGGCGTTTTTGTCATTTCCCGCATTCGACTGTTACTAAAATGTTGCTTTTTGTGCGCTTGCTGCTTAACTAGCAACTGACTAGGAAGTTGCCAAAATGCTGTTGCTTCTTCCGGTCCATGAAATGTCACAATTTTGGCAGCTGCGGGTTGGCATTTTACTGACATTTACGTAGTTGTTTACTAGGTAGTTACTAGTAGAATACAGGCTGGTTACCAGTGATCTTAGTTGCCAACTAGTAACCAACTTGCCATCCAAGTATTGGGTTCGTGATACATTGGTTATCAACTAGTTACCGATCTCCCATCTATGTATTGGTTACCAACTTGGTTACCAACTATTTACCAACTTCCCATACAAGTATTGGTCACTAGTAACATTGGTTACCAACTAGTTACCAACTCCCCATTCAAGTATTGGTTACCAACTATTTACCGACTCCCCATCCAAGTATTGGTTACTAGTCACCTCGGTTACCAAGTAGTTATCAGCTTCCCATCTAAGTATTGGTTACCAGCTTGGTTACCAACTAGTTACCAACTTCCCATCCAAGTATTAGTTACTAGTGGCCTTGGTCATCAACTAGTAACGAACTTCCCATTCATGTTTTGCTTACTAGTAACCTTGGTTACCAACGGGTTACCAACTCCCCATCCAAGTATTGGTAATTGGTAACGTTACTTACCTACTAGTTAACAACTTCCCTTCCTAGTATTGGTTACCAACTAGTTCCCAACTCCCCATACAAGTATTGGTTACCAGTAATCTTGCTTACCAACTAGTCACCAACTTCCCATCCAAGCATTAGTTACTAATAACCTTGGTTATCAACTAGTTATCGACTTCCCATCCAAGTATTGGTTACCAACTATTTACCAACTTCCCATACAAGCATTGGTTACTAGTAACCTGGGTTACCGACTAGTTACTAGCTCCCCATCCAAGTATTGGTTACCAACTTGGTTACCAATTATTTACCAACTCCCCATCTGAGTATTGGTTATTAGTAACCTCGGTTACCAACTACTTACCAGCTGGCCGTCTAAGTTACCAACTTGGTTTCCAACGAGTTACCAACTTCCCATCTAAGTATTGGTTGCCAACTTGGTTACCAACTAGTTACCGACTTCCCATCCAAGTATTGGTTACCAACTATTTACCAACTCCCCATCCAAGTATTGGGTACTAGTAACCTCGGTTACCAACTAGTTACCAGCTTCCCATCTAAGTATTGGTTACCAACTTGATTACCAACTCGTTACCAACTTCCCATCCAAGCATTGATTGCCAACTTGGTTACCAACTAGTTACCGACTTCCCATCCAAGTATAGGTTACCAACGTGGTTACCAACTATTTACCACCTCCCCATCCAAGTATTGGTTACTAGTAACCTCGGTTACCAACTAGTTACCAGCTTCCCATCTAAGTATTGTTTACCAACTTGGTTACCATCTAGTTACCAACTTCCCATCCAAGTATTGGTTGCCAACTTGGTTACCAACTAGTCACCAACTTCCCATCAAAGTATTGGTTACTAGTAACCTTGGTTACCAACTAGTTACCAACTTCCCATCGAAGTATTGGTTACCAACTTGGTTACCAACTATTTACCAACTTCCCATACAGGTATTGGGTACTAGTAACCTTGGTTACCATCTAGTTACGAACTCCCCATCCAAGTATTGGTTACCAGTACCCTTGTTTACCAACTAGTAACCAATCAGTGGCCTTGATTATTCGTTGGCTACTAGTAACTTTGGTTATTCCATGGCTACTAGTAACTTTGGTTATTCCATGGTGGCTAGTAACTTTGGTTATTCGGTGGTTAACAGCAACATTTGCTATTAGTCAATTACCAGTACATTTGTCCATCAGTTGGCTACAAATTACTAGTAACCAACTAGTGAGTTACTAATAATCCTACGAACGCTAGCGTTAAGCCAACAGCATCTTAAATCACCAAACTGATGCTAGTAAGTTATTAAAATACTTCCGCCGCCGCTGCTATTACCCATGAAACGCTAGCCCAAGGGAATCCTCGTACCAACCGGATGTGACTCTCGAAACCCTCCGCCAGGATAAACCATGAAAATTTGTTTTCCGTCTGAAGCGACGCTGCGGAACCGTGAATAATTCTCAATTTCCAAGCTTCGCAGCTATTGGATTATGACATCACTGTGAAGTCATGTAGCGGTCCATATGGATGATGATTCTACCCTCATCAAGCCCGCTCGTTGTGCGCGCTTTAAAAATGCAATTTGTCACGGACGCGTCAAAACGTCGCATTCACCACCGAAATTGATGAATCATCGACAGCTCCCTGAATTTTTTCACGTGCACTCACACGTTTTTTTATGTTATTGTTCACTGGAGGCATGAATGCCACGGTTTATCGATGAGCAGCTGAGAGAATGAAAGATTGAATGTTGACTATTACAATGAGTGTTTGTATTTGTCGAGCGACCTAAATCGATTGAATTCATTGACCGTGACTGCTGGAGCAGAAGACGGTGAGGTACGTATATACGTAGGTATTCAACTGCCGTGTCAAGGCCGTGACAACCATCAAAAGTTTTACGAGGCAACACATTCTCCCGTTATCTAATGTTCCATTTCGTTTTATCGAGCTGCGTGCTCTTTGCTCATTCTTGTCAATACGGAAGATGTCAACGGAGATCGACCGCGGCCTAACCGGTCGTTGATTTGAATTGAGGCAAATTGCTGCTCAATTTAGACTTAGACGAGTTCACAATCGTTGGTCCTTCAACGATTTGCTCGTCGTAAAATCGCGTTCTGAAAGAACGCGTCGACAGTGGAACGTTCTGAGGCATATTTTTAAAGATAATTGAGGCTTTATGAGGCTTGCAGTTTGTTCATTACCTTATCCAAGATGTCGACCCATTCAATGTTTATTGACAAGCAATTTACCAGAACATCGCACCGTGTTGTCGTACTCCTCGATTGTCCAATTGTATGCCATTTATATCGCCGTATAAAAAAACGGTTTTATACATTTTATTCAAGAACATGATATGTTTATTAGCGTTGTTGCGGTCTAATAACGGTGCAATTATCATACATAGATGAATAACTATCAATTCGATGGGAACACACTCCGTTCGCGATTATTGTAGACTGCTTACGTTATCATTTGGCTTCGCGTATGGAAAAATCGCTAATCGTCCCATTTTCATCATTCACTCGCTTTATATAATATCGTTTGTACAAATTAGCTGACAAAAACCTAAGCTAAACAGTTTTTTCATCCATTTGTAGTTATGAAACAGATGTCGATTCAATTACAGAGACTTTTTTCAACATCATTTAGCACGTAAATTAGGCTTAGTTTCAAGAATGGAATCTACCCTTCTGGCACTCTCCAGGGTGTTGATCCACGTCTGCCCCGAAGAAGCTGGCAGTTGTCTAGAGACATTTAAGGGGTTATGCCCAGTTGTAAGAATTGAAAAATCACTGTTTTCAAAACCAATAAATTTCCACAGTATATTATCTTGTAAATGTTCGCTGAGAATTTCAAGGTGATCCGATCAAAATCGACAGATTTATACGCTGTTATGTTGACGCCCGTCAAAACTTAAACGCTTTTGTTCTCGAAAATACGATTTTAAAGTCGGTGAGCAAAATATCTCAAAAAGCACTGCATCGATTTTTCTGAAATTTTTAGATCTTTTTCTAGATTTAAAAATATCGTATTCGATCGACGGATTTTTTTTTCGATGTGTACTTCCGATTTGATAACCGAAAAATACCGCATTTATTTTCGCAATAAAAAAGACTCACTTTGAACACGCTCAATTTTTTTTTTGATTTAATATTTCGGAAATTCCTTCGATTAATCATAGGCTAAACTAATATACTAAAGAAATCCGTTTGATTTTTTGATATTAGATAACCTGGTTAAGAAGGGCATTGCGAATCACCGCGAACGACCCTTTCGAGAGGTACTTCCCGGAGATGGGCTGTAAATCGATTATAATTAAATATTTCTACACGAAAAATTACAGAGTGGTCTCCAGATGATACTTTTTGAAATACCTAATTGTTCTAAAAATGTATCATCATGATTTAAAAAATCCCAATAATGAGTTGTTCTCGAAGGTTACAACTGGGCATACATAACCCGTTGAAAAAAGATATTTTTTCGTTCAGATACGTCGAATTTATAAACTGGACTGAAAGTTTCGAACGGCTTCACTTGGATCTGCATCAATCATTCGGTTCGGAAGATACTGATTGTCACATTTTGCCTATGTATTTATTAGGATGATTTCCATTGAAAGAACCGGTTTACTCTGTGAATGATTTATCGTGCGTAGTAAGCTAATCTCTCATTCTCTCTCTCTCTGTCTGTCTCTGTCTCTCTCTCTCTCTCTCTCTCTCTCTCTCTCTCTCTCTCTCTCTCTCTCTCTCTCTCTCTCTCTCTCTCTCTCTCTCTCTCTCCCCTCTCTATGGGCCGTTTCGTATTATTTTCACCCGGCAAGCCTTTTTTTAATCGTCTACGAATTGCCCAATCTCCAAAACGCGAACCAGCTTTTATTTGATATTTCACAGCGAGACGAATTCGCGCGTCCGATTGACAATTATCATGGGAAGAATCAATACTCTTTTAAGGGGGGATATACATTCAGACAGGGAAAAATAAACAATATTGAGAGATTTTTTAAACCAAGACATAATTATTCTACAACTATCCAACTTTAGGTATACTTTAATAGTATATTTAAGTATACAAAACTATTTTTCGAAATTAATTCATCATCAAAATGACGGAGCTGTGGCAGAGTGTTACAGCAAGGTCGCCGCGGGAGTTGTAAATCGGCGTGCAGTCTAGCTTCCCGTAGACTTCCATTTGCAAAAAAGTTCAAACATTTTTCAGTTAGAACATGTATAGTATCTATGTGACGGTAATTAAAATGAAGAAAATGAAAATTTAAGAAAATGGCACGCAGTTACAAAAAAAAATCAACATTTCTGTAAAATGTTGATTAAAAAAGTAGTTTTTTGTTCAATTTTTCAAAAAGAGTTCTTGTCAAGTAGAGGGTACCAGTATTATCAATATTTCTACTAAGTTTCTACTCAATCGGCTTAATTGTTTTTGCGTAAACGCGCACGCCAATTTAAATAATGCAGTTTCGCGAAAAACGCGTTCGAAGTTCACGCCCGCTCCGAATCCGAGCGGAGAGGCACAGCGTTGACGGGCTGTAACGTTTGGAGTTTTTCGAATTTCGCTTTGAAACTTTAGAAAAATATTCTACATATATAGTTCTATCGTTTAAAGAAAAAAAAGAAACCGATTTTTTGATCGTTGTAAATGTACATCCCGCCTTAATCGGGAGATTCGCGTGCTAAAATTGATTTATTGTTTCGTTATTAGGTGCAAGATGCAATGTCATCATTAACATACAAAATACGGTTGTCTCAGGCCCGCTGACGAAGCGCTCAAGAGCCACGGTTCATGAGCATTTATAATTTCTTGCTTTCTAAATAAACACACTCGAAGTACTTGAAACATCTGGGTCTTTGCCAAGGCGGGTTTTATATTAATGTGCCCGCGATATTTCTGCTTTCCTGAATATCTCACACTACTCCCATAAGATAATAACATCTCGGCGAACATTCGCGCGCTCATGGAAAAACTCTTAATTTGTTCTTTAAATAATGATTTATGGATTCGTTGTATTCTCCGTAAGTGTAAAAATGCACGAAGTGGAAGCGTGTATAAATGAATTCTCGAGTGCGAACGGGTAAAATATTTTTTATTGCTTCTTCAATCTATCTCGTGATGTTTTTTTACGAATGAACATTTCGAACAGAATTTGATGCAGGCGAAAATGGGTGTTCATTTTTCGATTTATCAACGACCACGATCATGACGTCCTTTCAGAAACAAACTCATTTCACCATTTTCAGTTTCCAAGAGGCGATTAAGGGTTACGTGGGTTTGATAATTTAAAGAAATCCATCAATTTTTTTTATTATCTAATAGTGCAATATGTCTAGAATATTCTCCCAAAGATTTAAGTCAATTGGCGTAAAAGTCTAGGATAGTGAGCCTTTGGGAATTCCCCCCTTTGCGAAAAACCGGCCGGGAGCGACGTATGTGATCGCATTTTTCTCAAAACACTATTTTTGAAGTCGGTGGACAGGATTTCTCAAAAACAAATGCACCGATTTCATTGAAATTTTGCACACTTCTTCAAAATAACATTGACTAGTGATTGAACGAAGGTTTTTTTTTTCGATTACAACTAATTTTACAAGGCTAAAACTGAACTATTTTGCATACAACTCTACCAAAAATTCAAATTTTTTTTTAACCCTTCGTTCAATCACGAGCTATACTTATCTACTAACAGAAAAAATTTCGTTTTTTAATTTCAGATAAAGCTATCATGAGTTATGCTAACCTCCACGAGGACATTTTTTTTTATAGGTCTTCGGAAACCAGGTCTCACCGGCTGAATTTGCCAAATTTTTGGATGATTTAAAAAAAATATTGTTGAAATGTTGCTCTTTTACGTGCTTAACATTTTAAATAAAATAATTTATATATTATATTTTTTTTTAATATAGAAAATGTGCTTTTTTGGCTTCGAAACCCACGTAACGAAAGGGGAGTCGCCCCCAGCGATTCTTAGCGATAGTGCATGAGCGCGTTGGCACCAGGGCACATGAAAACTTCCGAATACCCGTGCCGAAACAGACTATACGATTGCGGAGTTTCAGTTGCGTCACCATCTGAAACTCACAAGGAACATCCCTCAGGTGACACCCTTCGATTTTGTTGAAATTTGGATATGTTATAAAGCACCGAAAAGTAAGAGATACGTATTCTTTTCATCGGCGGAAAAACGGCTTAAGGTGTGAAACCACCCTTTAATATAGGGGTGGTTCATCCCTTATTTTTTTTGCAATGTCACTATAGTGGATTTTTCATTGCTTCGGATTAGAAGAATTTTCGTTTTTGTTTCATTAAAATCGGTGGACTCCTTGTGTGTGCAACTGCTATATTACCCCTGAAGATGCCCTTTTTCGAGGGGTGGTTTCACCACTTAAAACCGTTTTTCCGCCGATAAAAAAAATACGTATCGCTTACTTTTCGGTGCTTTATAACATATCCAAATTTCAACAAAATCGAAGGGTGTAACCTGAGGGATGTTCCTTGTCAGTGAAACTACCTCCCTCTCACAAGTATTAGACGCGTATTTTTTATTGGCGGAAAAACGTCTTTAAGGGGGGAAACCACCCCTTAAAGAAAGGCGTGTTGAAGGGTGATTTTGCAGTTTCACTCACAAGCAGTTCACCGATATGAATGAAACAAAAACGGAAATTCTTCTAATGTAAAGCGATGAAAAATCTACTATAGAAGTATTGAGAAAATAATTCCTTAAGAGGTGACACGCCATTCTTTGTGGTGTGGTTTCCTCCTTTAAGGGGCTATTCTACTGTGACGGGATGAGGAAATTGAATTTTTATTTTTGCATTTTTCAACTCTGTTCTATCATAGAATTTCTATCCATCGTGGTAAAGTCGATTTTCACTTTGTCGACTCAGTACAGCGTTTCAAAGTAGAAGCGCTCGGTGCGCGCGCTATAGTACGGCTACCCGCTGCGTGTCCCTGGTAGCTGTTTGGAACAGCTGTTTTGAATTTATACCCAAGTATACACACATACACGGACATTTATATGCATTTACTGTATAATAGTCGTCTCTTTTTTACTGTGTGAGTAAAAGGACCCTCTACCGGTTAGAATTGTATAGTATTACTGTGTCCAAAAAATAAGGTGACATTGTATTTATTTCGAAAATTCTTTATTTATTTTTCCAAATCAATTTCATCCCTTTCAAAGTAATCCCCTCCCGTTGCAATGCACTTATGCCAACGGATTTTCCAATCTTCGAAACACTGATTGTAGTCACTTTCCGGGATGGCCTTCAGTTCCGTCTTCGCTGCGGCTTGAATCTCCTCTATCGTATCAAAACGGTGTCTCCGGAGCGATCTTTTGAGCTTGCTGAACAGCCAGAAGTCGCACGGCGCCAGATCAGGTGAATACGGTGGTTGCGGAACGATATGGGTTGAGTTTTTGGCGAAATGATCACGAATTACGAGTGCAGTATGGGATGGTGCATTGTCGTGGCAACGAAAAACTCACTTTTAGCAGCTTACAAAACGACGCGTATCTCAAACACTAATGAATATTTTGACATGTAAATTTGACATAGATGTCACTGACAGTACTACCAACCTAAAAAAAAATAATTCTCCAAATCCTTCGACGCGCGCAGTTTAAATTCAAATGTCACCTTATTTTTTGGACACAGTAGTATAGTATAGTAAACTTCAAGGGATAACACCACTCTAGCGGCAGAAAATAAGGTCTAACCTTAACAATTTATGTTTGGAGTATGAAAAATGTAATAGGATTTATTTTGAGTATTCTTTAACACATATTTAACACATATTTGTATTCTTTAACACATATTAAAGAATACAAAAAAAAAAAGTTATTACAATTTTCACCCAACATAGCGGTGACAGAGCCTATCTTAAAAATCGTGTTTTTTTTACAAATAGCTTCACGGGAGGATGGTTTTCTCGTAAAGTATAAGACCTGGAGCAAAAACCAAAAAAATATAATCTATATATTATTAGCTATGGAACTACGTAGGGATTTTTTAAATCAAATTTTGAAAAAAATGGCGCACGTTAAAAAAAAATTAATCGATTCTTTGCCCAAAAAATAAGCAGTACATTGTTTATAAAAAAAGTTTACATTTAATAAAAAAAAAACGACTACGTGCTCCCATAGAGAATGTAATTGTGAAGCTACTATCAAAATTTCAAATCGATCCATTCAAAGGTGTTCGAGTAATCCGTCCTCCTAGTATGAAACAAGTGGTTTCGAGAAAAACGCGTTTAAGGTTGTACGAGGCGCCTGAAAGAAGTCCAAGGCGCTGCAAGAAAATTGATAATTGAACATTTAAAAAAAATGTACGCTACAGGACCAATTGCATATTATTTTCATGACTACAAATTATCTTTTAAGCAAAAAAAAAACGATTTTTCCAAAATCCTAGAATGGTGTTATCCCTTAAACGCGTTTTTCTCGGAACGACTTTTTTTACCTCGCGTTGGTGATTTCGAATAAACGGCTTAACCAATCGGGCCAGCAACATACTTTTTTAAGGGGAGCGTAGGGGTTGCAGCGTGAAAAAAGCACTTTTTTGTGATTTTTTTTATCTATATGGATAGAGTAAATTTATTGAAACCTTTTGTACATTGTTAAGTGTCATTTCAAGAACATGCCGTGAAATTTGTACGATCCACAAACAAGCCGATGACAAAGCTTTTCCAAGAACGCCTTGGGAAATACACGATTTGCGGTGTTCACTGTATCACAGCTAGAAATTATCGAAAATCAAGTACCATTAAAATTTAGTCAAAATATCATCAAATCCTCCCCCCAACGGACTTTGATAATTTTTTTTATCATTTCTAAATTTTTGGTGGTCATGTAAAGTGAAAAGTGCTATTTTTCACGAAAACTTCCGCCATTTCGGGGGTGGAAAACCCCCTCAATGTAAAAAAAATCTCAAACTAACCGTTGGGTGAAGGTATTTTTTATGTAGAAAGTGTGTACCAAGTTTGAAATAAATCGGTCATGTAGTTTTCAAATGGCAGTGAACACGGACTTTGAAAAAGTGGTTTCGAGAAAAACGCGGCACCGGCTTGTTTGTGGATATTTTCGCGTACAAATTTCACGGAATGTTCTTAAAATGACACTTAACAATGTACAAAAGGTTTCAATAAATTTACTCTATCCATATAGATGAAAAAAATTCGCAAAAAAGTGTTCTTCTTCATGCTGAAACCCCTACCCTCTCTTTAATGCCTTTACAAGATTATAGATTGTTAAATAAATATACATTAATATGCAACGAAAAAAATGTTTTCTATTTTGTAAGAGTGTACCTTGAAGCGAAAAAAAAGTTTGTACCGATATATGCAACAGTTTACAAATAAAAATGTATCAAAAATAGTTTATTTTTTCAGCCGTCACAGTAGAATAGTCCCTTAAAGACGTTTTTCCGCCGAAAAAAATACGTATCTAATAGTTTTCAATGCTTTATCACATTTATGAGTTTCAACAAAATCGAAGGCGGAGACTTGAGTGATGTTCCTTGTCAGTAGTCAGTGCGCGCCAAAGCGGTCACCCATCCAAGTATTGGCCAACGCTGCTTGACATGGAAGATCGCCGCAGCACCTCCTCCTTCACGGAGCACACTCATTTACTTTATCTTTTAAAAAACACGTAATTGCATGGATTGTGCTAGAAAATGTTTCAATTAAAATCATCGGTGCGATCATCCTTCTCAAGGACGGAGCGTTTGAATGCCCGCAATTAATATGCAACAACACCAGTCGAAACATAAAATTGCCGAGCTTCGCGCGAGTACCGTTAGTCGCGAGTCCAAGGTACCTAAGAACAATCGCAATCCGCACTGCCTATACGTACGCAAATTGGCTGCATCTGCATTATAAAAATTCGTAATAAAAAAAAAACACGCGATGAAAATAAATATTAATGCAGACGGGCGCATATGTGTGTGTGAGATCACATACGAGGGATCGATGCCAATTCGTGAAATGTAAACCGTTCATCCTCATAGCTTCATTATGAGGGTATATATGCTATTCACTCTGTTGGAAGCTGGCATTGGAGGCGATTAGCATATAGGCACACTGACATACTAAGATCGCCTATCTATTTTGCTCGTGTCATTTCCTTCGGCTTACTAATTTATACAGCTGTATATATATTCATTTTTAACATTGTTCAACAGAACAACATCTCTCAAAGGCACAAAAATAAATACGATCGCGGTCATACATAAAGTAATTAATGAATTCATTGAAACATGCTTTTTTGCATTCTTTCAGATTTACAGGAGGAATAAAATGCACAAGGAATTTGGAAAAGTTAATAGTGTCTGAGGTAATGTGAGCATTAAGGGGCTATACCAGTGTAAAGGCTGAAAATTTGGGTGATTTTTGGGAATTTTCTGGAAGAAAAGTACTCATTTAAATGTTTCGGAAAATTGAGAATATATTTGGCCATATTTGACCTATATTACATAATTTTTTTCATAGAAAAATATTGAGATCCAAGCGGCTTGTGCGCTGCCTTCGGAGGCGTCAAAAAAAAGTTCCTCCACTGCTGATATGATTCCGGCCGATTGAGTAGCTGTAACCGAAAAAGGAAAAAATGTCGTTAAACTGGAAGGTATTTCCTGTACAATGACGTAGGATTTTCGAAAAACATCAAAATCTAACAAAATGGCATAGTTAAGAAAAAAGAAGTCTGTTTTCTTGCCTATAAAATGGTCGTTTTTTTCAATGCCAAATCGTCAATTTTCATCCAATCAAAAATATCCTACGTCATTGTAGAGTAAATATATTCCAGAGCAGTCAGTTCAAATTTCAAGTCAGTCGGATAATTGCTCTTTGAGTTACAATGTCAGCAAATTTGAAAAATCTCATTTCGAGAAAAACGTGTTGAAAGATTTAACTATCGATTTTTGCAAGATAAAATGATTAGAGATGCGGCTTTGAAATTTTTACAGGATGATCTTGAAAGTATAAACTGTCGAAAAAGACGAAAGAATCGATTTTTTAAAAGTGTCACACTGGTATAGCCCATTAACTCGGGTAAACATTGTTTTTGCAAATGTACATATATTCAAGAGTATGTGAAAATATTTTCGAGTTGAAAGCAGGTAGCACCACGATTTACGTATACTAAAACTTTCAATCGCGTTTTTCTCGAAACGACTTTTGTCAACCTGGCCGGAATCATAACTTTAGCCATAAATGTCCGATTTCCAAATTTAAAAAACCAACATTTCTGTAATTGCAGTAGCTATCGTTGAACGTAGACTTCGAATATAAGTAAACATTTCGCCAAATTTACAATTTTTTTTAACACCCACCGTTTTGTCCAATTCGTTTGCTTTTTTTTTGACAGCTGCGTACAACGAGAGCTACTTTCATATGCATTAAAAACAAAATTATTTTTATTTTTCAGACCAACCATTATCAAGTTATCTATCCGGTTGTTGGACCACATTTTTTATACAGCGGCTCTATTATGCCTCAATAACGTTGTAAATTCTTCATCTTTTTAAATAAAAATTTACACGACACAAGTTCAACGTATACTTCATAACATATGCCATCTTTCAAAATCCAAAATAAATAATCTAATTCTCAAAAAAAATCGCCAAACACGACCTTCTTTTAGCCCGTCCCAGTGATGTCCTCCCTTCGTCTTTTTTTGCAGGCTAAAGATACTTGGACGTGTGGACTTAAAAGCTCCAGCTAGCTTACCGATAATTTAAAACAAATAAATGAACCTATAGTTACTTATGGAAAGGGCGCCATGATTGTTTTTTCATTCAGTTTTATTCGTCACGCGATTAGATGCCTATAGGAACAAAAATCATCACGTCTCCCAGAGAATTTGTGGACCAAACTGGTATGGGAGAAAAATCCCACCGTAGTAGGGATATTCGAACATCTAAAAATTCATCTAAAAATTATCTTCCAACTGGCTACTGCACGTGCACTACCTCAATAGAACTGACAATCGGAATGCATGGATATATCCACGAATTAAAACAAAAATTATGGAGTCTCGATCGTATTTGTTACGAGCGAATTTACACATCTGCAGTCGCGAATTTTTTCAGGCGATTATTTATGATCCGATTGTACAACGAATTTATGCGATTTAATTATCAGCTCGAAATGGTACCCGGTCCCTCGAGATTAAGAGAGAAAGAAAGAAAGAGAGAGGGAGAGAGAGAGAGACAGAGAGAGAGATGTGCAAGTAGTTAATTTTCTTCCGGGTGAAGATTACTACCGAGTCGCGAAGTGGTATTCAGTGACCCAAAAATATCGGCGTCCCATTCTGTAATCGTCGAAGAATCAGCCAATGGTACATGTGCTCGTACGCAAGTTGTAACATTAAACACCCACGCGCCTCATTGTCTTTGGTGAATGTGCCGCCGGCGTGAACGTCGAGGGACCGCAATACCCAAAGGAAGAAAAAGAGCCACAGAGAAAGAAAGACAGAGAAGTGGGGGGGGGGGGGGGGGGGGCAAAAAGAAATGAGATTTAAGGAGTACGAGCATCGATCATCACGAGGGGCTCCGAGTACACGTGTGTACACCCGCAAGCAAGACAGGTACTCGTGTATATTTAGATACACTTGAATGCGGTATACATTACACGAATCCATGTTGCACGAATAAACCTCGAGAGTATGCGCATTCTTCGACGCAGTGGTGTTCAAAGATATCCGGAAACGAATTATTTGGAATGGCCACGAAGATCGAGCTGTTCTCTCAGTGGTTTTCAAAAACGATTTTTTTTCGTGCTAAAGGGTTTCTATCATGACAACAAACATCTCTCAAGTTTTGGTGTGACTCGTATAGGTGACAAATCATTGAAAACTATTAGAGACGTATTTTTTTTATTCGTGGAAAAACTGTTTTAACGGGGAACCTCCTCCAGACAACAGATTTTTCAATAATTTTTTACAAATAAATGAGAGCATTTGTTGCAATGAATTAAATTATATAATAATATTGATGTTCAAATAAATACAACAAAAAAATTTCATGAGCGAAAAAAAAACAAAATGGCGGCACCAGAGGTGCTCGAATTTGGCTCCTAGAGTTTGCGCCGTGGAACGCCCAGGTCCTTGTAGTTAACTAAAATCAACGAAACCATTTTTTTTCATTAATATAAGTCATTCCGCTATGCATGAACATGAATTGAGCAGAAAAAATTGAAAATTTGAGGACAAAAAAAAAGGAAAAGACTTTTTTATAAACAAATCGTTAAAAAAATCTTAATTAAAACAATTTATAGGAAATTTTAGGTGTGTGCGAAGGCCGATAAGTTAAAGAATATTTGTGCAAACTTTCAAGTTGATTGGTTCATTACTTTTTGAGTTATATTCCACGGCATGGAAAAAAATGCGTTTCGAGAAAAATGCGATTGAAGTTTTCGTTCGAGTCGAGTTTAGAGTGATTGATAATTACCCAAGCTTATTCTGCGACGCCAGGGTCATAAAGCAAACCTTCTTCTAGGAAATCACTAATCTGGACTGCATTTTTCTCTTTTTGTGACAACCAAAAACGATGGTTACACAGTCCGACTTTTTCTTTACAATCGTCGGAAGTGCCCGCTATTATTCAAAAAGTAAACTAGCAAACTTGTTTGTCTAAGAAATTAAAAGGTAGTGGTCGCAAAGGGCGCGCGCTCGTTTACCTACTCTCGGTACTTTTGGAGGGCACCACTTCGGTGACTTCCTAGAGACCTTTAAGACTTTCCGTTGGGCTTCAAACTTTAGGTAAGGTAGGTTAGGTAGGTTCTAGAGGAAAAATATCCCCATGACACCAAATCGTCATCCTCCTTCGTATCGTGAGTAGTGACAGCATTGTTTAGTCGTTCCAATGGAAGGAAAAATTCCTGTCATCGGCCAGCAAAGCAGAGATGGGCAAAAATGAATTAAATTACCGATTAACAATTACAATCACCACTGTAATTGATAATTGAATTACTTTGTACCAGACAACTGAAGTCACTAGTTACCACAAATACCAAGTGTCATTAATTACTGTGAAATTTTATTGAAGGCTAGTCTGATACAAATCACTCGATTACATATTAGTTCGCGAGTGGACCTTACATGTGGTGATTCGTGTAATTGCACGTCACAGTAGTGTGCGCTGTTTGCCTGTCTACCAGGCACAAAAGTTGTGTGTTTCTAAAGTTGACAGTTGCGCACACACCACACTTGATCCAACTTTAGAGGTTAAGATGATATTTTCTTCTATATCGTGCTACAAATAATAACAACGTAATTCGATTACAAAGGATTTGAATACATTCTGAACAGATTACTTTGTATTTAAGGGGTTAGGCCACTCTAGAGGCCGAAAAAATAGGCTTTTCGGAGATTTTTTTTTCAGAAAAACTACAAAATAAATCGAGATTACAAAAAGGGTGTTTATCATACATATCGGTGACTGTATACAATAATTTTTTTGAAGCGATTAATTTTACAATGGCGGTTGTGCAGCGTTTATCTCAAAACTGCATTTTTTAAGTTGGCCAGAAACATAACTCAGACAATTTTCAACCGATTCACTTGAAATGTTGAATATATTCACTTTCCCAAAATTTGGCTAAAAAATCGTCAGATAATTGTTAATAACAAATGAAATAGGCAATTTAAAAAAAATCCTACGTACTTCCATAGACAATGTATTTTTCAAGATATATTCAACATTTCAAGTAAATCGGTTGAAAATTGTCTGAGATGTTTCCGGCGAACTTAAAAAATTTTGAGATAAACGCTGCACAGCCGCCATTTTGAAATTAATCGCTTCAAAAAAATTATTGTATACAGTCACTGATATGTATGATAAACACCCTTTTTTGTAATCTCGATTTATTTTGCAGTTTTTCCGAAGAAAAAAAATCCCCAAAAAGCCTATTTTTTCGGCCTCGGGAGTGGCCTAACCCCTTAAATACATTATAACAGAATACATAATATGTACTGAATAATTTAATTACAATGTAATGAATTGCAATTCAATGATATGACTCTGTATTGAATCACTTTGCAACCAGATTAATAATCAATTGACAATGTTATTTAGTTACGCTCATCACTGCAGCAAAGTTCGTCATCGAAATATTGACCTTCATTCTGCATTTACATTGAGAAATGAATTTCCCTTAGAGATTTTTCGACAAATTAATTTCTATGAGTCAAAATCTTGTCAATTGATCTTGCATACCTGACCTAAATATACGTGTGTATATATATATA
The DNA here is from genome assembly GCA_963210295.1 of Ophion ellenae. Taxonomy (NCBI): domain Eukaryota; kingdom Metazoa; phylum Arthropoda; class Insecta; order Hymenoptera; family Ichneumonidae; genus Ophion; species Ophion ellenae. The sequence goes on along the minus strand of OY723391.1, from coordinate 26,448,566 downwards.
TGTCACTTTCATACACGTACGAAAGTGTTTCGATCTCAGCTACTCGTCGTCCAGAGATGAGAAACATTTCGGGAATTCATCTCGAGCTCGTTTCATGTCACATTACTCGCATGACGGATCTCGTCGTGCAATTTATAATGTTCATCTCGCGGGCACGGCCCGACTGAGCCAACGAGCCGAAGCTCGTTGAGATGCAAACGAGAAAAAATCGGGAGAAAAGAGACGGAGCGAGAAAGAGCGAGAAGATTAACTGAAAAAAAATGGGAAGTATGTCATCTTACGTTCGACTTAGCTGTTGGACCGGTCGGCAATCGGGCACTATCCGCATGATCGAAGACCCGAAATCGGATGGTTCCTGTATATAAATATTCGCTGTACACATGTGCCCTAACACCTTTACACGCGAGAACGACTGTAGAGGCTGGGTTCTTATTCACTTTGGCTTATAATTCTTCCGATATCCGAAATTGATCGGCGGTCAGAGACGACGAAAAAAATCGTTCTTCCCACACACGATATGCCAGATGTACGTAGGATTTTGCACGACGATATACCGAGTGCTGGTAAACGTATGGACAGCAGCTACGAACAATCAGACGCATGAAGTAACGTTGTGCGGGGACTTCTTTGATTTTCAGCAGTATCGATGCCGAAGGATCCTGCCTTTCGATGGAATTCCAATTATTTTCGGGACTGGGACAAGCAACGCGAAGAATGTGTGAAGAGATCGGAGTCAATCGGAATTCCCAGGCGCCGTAGCCTCGGATCTTCGTCGGAAGTTTCTTCGTTGTGGAATTCTAATCGGAGACGCATGCTAGCTTTGGAATTTCACGTTTCATCTGTGCCAACGTTTCATTTCCATCGTAGTTCTCACTTATTAATATTTATGTCTTTTTTTAGCTCGAATGTCACGAAATTGATCGAGGGTGAAAAAAAAAACAAGAAATTCAACTATCGTTACACGCTCTGACATAGTAAATCGCTTTGGACCTTTCTACGGTTAGGCAAGAGACCATTTAGACAATCTGCTGCTGCTTTTTTAATGAATTGTTACTTTTAAGGAGGTACGAGTAGTTCTTCAGGGTCAACAAAGAGACTGCATTTATTTTACCCACAGTTGTTCTGATTTATGTTAACTTGTGCTGAATATTCGTAATGCCGATTCTCTTGTGCAAAATTTGTGGTAAATGTTTTATTCATCGCGTAATTACTAATAAAAAATAAAAAAAATAGATCCTAAACGACTCGGGAGTAGTCTTCGTCATATTCACAATAACAGTTTTACCGTAAAAATGAAGGAAAAGATGTTACACCAAATTTGTCGGAATCTTATTTAAATAATCGTGAATCAATTTGGCGGAATTAGTACTATGGGTAAAATTCTAATTGAACATGTTATTGATACGCGATCAATTGTAAATCTCCATAAATAATCTACTGCAATTTTGAACAAGCTGGATCGCGGGACTCATTGATATTAAAGGTTAGGTTATGGTGTAGAGTTAGGTTGTGCTTGTTAAATGCATCAGGCGTTACGCCCGACGTTGCCGAACCTGTAGGTGCTATTTTGTCGTTCTGATGAATTTCACCCGGAAATTGAAATCTTTTTATAAAGTAGTGCAAAAAAATAGTAAATATAAAAATTTTTAAAATCCTTTATTGCGCTATAGCTATAGTTGTAAAGAATATGTGGTTAAAATTTCATAAGGATCGGTTCAGTAGTTTCGAAGATTTGATGAACAAGCCGTCGAAAAACGTTGTTTCGAGAAAAACGCGTTTAAAGTTTGTTTGTGTTACATAAATACATTAAATATTTTTTAAATGAATTTCGAAAGTGTATTTATTAAGTATAAGCACTTTTATATCAATATCTATAATACAAACGTATAAAAAAATTATGAAAATAGCCTTTTTTTAGCGTCTAAAGTGAGATTCTAATTAAATGTTATTCTAATTAAATTCTAATTAGATTCTAATTAAATGAATTTTAGTTAATTTTTTTATTACTTATTTTTAATTAGAATTAGATTCTAATTAAATGTTACATATATTAAATTAAGTGACATTCTAATTAAATTTAAAAAAAATCGTCCCCTCAAGAGTTCGGTGCAGTGCAGATGGGTGTAAGAGAATTTTTCCAATATCTGGCATAGACATGACGAAAAAATTCAGAAAATCAATGTGCCATTGAGGGGACTTTATAATTTCGATTCGTTCGCCACGGACCTGATCGATTGTTTGGGTTTGCTTGGACAACATTTTAAGATTTCAGCACGTGTATTGTCGGGACAATGAGTGCAAACGTCGCCCGATGAATGAGTCAGAGTTTAATCACAATTTATCTACTGGCGAGCACGAATTGGGTTATTCAAATTAGCCCTACATACGAATCCGTGCGCCACGCGGCTCGAGCGGAACATCACAGACTTTCTCGATAAGATAATCATACGAACGATGAAAAAAAAAGGTTACCAAGAGATTCTCGCGTAATAGGGTCGCGATTGTAAATCAGAGAAAATGCGCTCTCTAGTTGCTCGGATAGTCGGAGGAATTTGCGCAAGTCACACAAAGATCGCACACGGTATAATGAACTATATGAATTCCTCGAATGAGTGTTTATCCAAACAATAAAAAAAGGCAAGGGATCATCACAGTGCAACGGGTCCAAAAATAGTTGATTTTCGCGATTATTTTTTTTACAGTTAAAATACGCTAATCAGTCTGATTTTTTAATGTAAAATCAAAGCACTCATGAAGAACGGTTTTTTTTGAACGATCATTTTTATTTATTTTTTACATTTTTTTTGACGGTTGAAAGTGTCTTCGGAAAAGGAGTCCTCACGGTGGATATAATTGTGGCCGTAAATATTATCAGAAACAAAATTTGTAAAAAGATGATTAATTAGTATAAAATCCGCTATCTTGCTATGGAGGTCATTTAAAATCAAAATTGACGAAATGGCGGCGGTTTGAAAAAAAGTATCGAATTTACCCTATTTTATCGATAGTTTTTCGTTAAAAAAACATGAAGATTAAAATAAAAGCTTCTTGTGTCAAAATTTCAGACGGATAGCCCGAAAACTCATTCTTCTACAGCGTACACCGTTTTGAAAAACTTTTCGAGAAAAACGCGTTTAAAGTTTCGAGTGCGGAATTTTCATTAAAAATCTAGTAGACAAAACAATTCGGAAAAACGACCTGTCACAGTGGTATCCTCCCTTAACTCGAAGTACCGCCGGAGCGGAACCCCGACCGCCCATCCACCATTGACAGTTCTAGATAATAATATTGTTTTTTCCTCGACCACGATTCAGTTATCAATCAATCAATGCCATTTGGGTACCACTTTAATTTCCGGCCCCTCGTGGAGTTTGTTCAGCGATTGAAAACTACGTTTCTACCGGGCGAAAACGTTGGATAAACTATTAACATTTATTCAACGATCTCATCTGATGAAACGGATTTTTTTTGTTAATTCTCTAACGCCTTCTTTCCATCAACATGAGAATTATCTTGATAGTCGAGCGACAATTTCGTCCCACGGAGCATAAAAAAGTTATCAAATCTTTAAACATTCATACGTACGGCGAAAAAGAGATATATACACTGCCGGCCAAAAATGTTCGGACATTTCAGATCATTGCACAACTTTCGATCTCTGGATAATTACTACGTAATGTTAGAATAATATAATTCTTTTCATTTATGATTTTACGACGATACTATATAGCTCTATATAATGTATTATATTATCCTAATATAATTTTGCAATGATTCAAAGTGATCAAAAGTTTTGCAATTGTCTACAGTGTCCGAAAACTTTTGACCGGTAGTATATGTATATGCGCATGCGCAAAAATCAAGCAAATGACGTAAAATTTTGGACCTTGGGGTTACTTTCAAACAGGTTTTGGATTTTTTTTGTAGGTAACTTTTTTTTAACATTCTAAATTCCAAGTTTTTTTGCTCCAGTAGAACAATATGTCCTTTAGCTATCAAATGTATAAGAAAGTCAAGCCCTACCAACCCCGCACAATTTTATATATTTGCCTTTTAAATTGTCAAAGTAACCTTGAGTGTCGGGTTTCTTTGACAAGGCATAGAAATGCAATTTATGTCAAAGATTAAGGGTTACTTTGACATCATTTTGATAAAAAAAAGTTTATATTTTATGCGATCAAATTAAAGGAGGACACCGCTGTAACAGGCCGAAAAAGGTCGTTTTTACCGATCTTTTTTGTCTACCGGATTATTTATTTGGGATTTGGAACAAAGACCAAAGAACTTACTTCTTGTACATTTTTATAGTAAAAAATGTACACAAAAAAAATGTTTTTCTCAGAACCACGTTTGTAAAATCGGCACCCAGCAGAATTCGAACAATTTTCGTCCAATCGACTTGAAATTTTAACTGTAGCTTCTTAGATTGCTTTAACAGTCAAGTACCAGCGCTTTTTTCGATTAATTGAAAATTGTAAAAAAATATAAATTATTGTCGAGAAACCGAACTTTTTTTCAACCTGTCTCTATTTGTTTTTCGAATTATTTTTTAACTTCCCCTCGTACTTGACTGCTAAAACTAATATAATTAAAACTAAGCTAATTGAATAGCTAAATAACTAAAATAGCTAAAATAGCTAATATAACTAAACTTATTAAAAGCTAAACTAAACTCTTAATATAACGAAAATATTTCACTCTTAGTTCCAGGACTAAATTTACATTTCTACTGCCTGCCGCGAAGAGGGTTGAAAAACCAGTAGTGCTATAGCGATTCGTGCGCCGCGATTTTGCATTCTTTTGACAAATATATTTTTTTTACATAGGGGCCATTCATAAAACACGTGACGCAGTGAGGGGGGGGGGTCAGGCAAATCGTCATACTTTGTCACAGGGGGGTGGGAGGGGGGTCGAGCAAAAGTCACGAGACGCTATAAGCATATTAAATCTGGAAAAGGGTGATACTGAGACGCTGAAAATTTTCTGTACTGCCCACCCAAATTTCCGACTACGAGGAAGTCGCAACTTCTCTGATATCGATTGAGACTCACCTGAAACATTCTCGTGAACACATTGCATTCTAGATGCATCGTGATAAAACATTATCAAATTATTTATTATTAATGTACGTGGGGTCGTCCAGTAAGGCCTTAGGCCACTCTAGAGGCTGAAAAAATAGGCTTTTTGGGGATTTTTTTTTCTGAAAAACTACAAAATAAATCGAGATTACAAAAAACGGTGTTTATCATACATATCGGTGACTGTATACAATCATTTTTTTTATGCGATTACTTTCAAAATGGCGGCTGTGCAGCGTTTATCTCGAAACTGCATTTTTTAAGTTGGCCGGAAACATAACTCAGACAATTTTCAACCGATTCACTTGAAATGTTGAATATATCTTGAAAAATACATTGTTTATGGAAGTACGTAGGATTTTTTTTATATTGCATAATCCATTTGTTATTAAAAATTATCTGACGATTTTTTAGGCAAATTTTTGGAAAGTGTAAAATTTCGGCAGATAATTGTTGATAACAAACGAACTATGCAATATAAAAAAAATCCTACGTACTTCCATAAACAATTTATTTTTCAAGATATATTCAACATTTCAAGTGAATCGGTTGAAAATTGTCTGAGTTATGTTTCTGGGCAACTTAAAAAATGCAGTTTTGAGATAAACGCTGCACAGCCGCCGTTTTGAAATTAATCGCTTCAAAAAAATTATTGTATACAGTCACTGATATGTATGATAAACACTCTTTTTTGTAGTCTCAATTTATTTTGTAGTTTTTCTGAAAAAAAAACCCCAAAAAGGCTATTTTTTCGGCCTCTAGAGTGGCCTGAGGCCTTAATGGACGACCCCACGTATAAATTATACGTTTTTATATATTACATATATATTTACTTAAAGTAAACAATATAAATTGTTCGTTCTGAAATAGCTTATTAAAATGGTTTTAGTATTTTACTTGCTTCTTTTTGTTGAAAGAAAAACGAGAGCGGCGGGGGGGGGGGGTGTGTCGGGCTCCATGTCACGTAATTTTCAGGAGCGGAAGGGGGGGGGGGGAGGGCACCTGCACCCGTCACGAAACGTCACAGAGGGGGCGGGGGGGGGGGGGTCGAATACTGATAAAATTTGCGTCACGTGTTTTATGAATGGCCCCATACTTCAATATATACCTTATAAGACCCAAAAGTTCTTTTGACCATGTATTTTATCCCCTTTTTCAATTCCAAAGAAAACGGTCGAAAATGGGCAGTTACAGTGGTGTCCTCCCTTAAGGAAACAGTTTACATAAAAATATCAAGCACCTACAGGGTACTATTATAGGCACTCAATCAGTCTTATAATTATCTCTGTCAAAGTAGCCCCAAAAACTGTCAAAGTTACCCTTGATGTCAAAGTAACGCCGTTTTACGGTATATTCCAAATCAATTGACTATCATCACGGTATATTGAAAATCAATGGACTATGATCGCGAGGCTCACGCGCTTCAATTCTATTGGAAACATCTGTGTCTAGAAAAAAAGGATTCTCTAACATTCATGGGTGAAATGCTCGTCTCTGTGCTCAAACCGCGGCACTCCAATGTTATTCGCATAACAAAGCGAGATCCGCGTGAAAGCTGCGGCATAGCAGCGGACCAAGAATGCACGCAATGAAGTGCAGTACAGGTAAAGACTCGAGGAGCGACGCTATAGAAACGGAAGTTCTATCATGCGGTCGCACACACTCGCAGGCATCATGAATGGCTGCTGACGTCAATGAGAGCTCACCTGGGGCTTTCGCAAAAATTGCGCAATTTCACCGTACCTGTAGACCCTCTCTCAGTACGAATGAATGCAGACACGCACAAGCACACACACACACACACCCATATATATATATATATATATATATATATATATATATATATATATATATATATGTAAATATATCTGTATCCAGCGCCATCGCGCTGTACGTCCAACAGCCCCGAGGCGGAATCAGCACGCAGAAACTCCTAATAAATTCAGCTTTCCTTCGCAATGTACATTGCGAGCATAAAAAAAGAGACTTCATGACGCGCGAGAACTTTTCTCGATCCTCCGTCGCCCCCTTTCTCCCCGTCAGGTTCGTAGAAATTTGTCCAAACGGATCTTCGAGCCGGAAGAATCTTTTCACTTTCGAATAGATTCGACGCCCAGAAGTGGGATTCTTTTACGTCATTCGAGAGCTATTCCGGATGACGTCGGCGCCAAGCCTATGAGATTTTTCGAGATTAAGGTCAGGGGTTCCCCTATATTTTCATTTTCATCAATTACATTTTGGGGGCTTTTTATTCATCGGAGGAAATTCATCGGTACGATCTGACGCGGTAATTCGAGAGTAAAACCACTGTGACGTGCCAAGTTTATTTATTTATGATTTGAAAAAAGGTATGTCGTTATGCATACATTGAACTCATTTCGTGTGAATTTTTATTTTGTAAAATTAAACATTAACAACGTTATTGAGGTATAATAGTCTCCGTATAAAAAATGTGGTCGAACGGCCGGATCGATAACTTAGAAATGGTTGGTCTGATCAATGAAAATAAAAAAGTTTTATAATCTATATAAATGTAGTTCTCCTTGTAAGTAGCCGTTTTTTGATGAAAAAAAAAAAATTTCATGAAATGGCGGTGGTTAAAAAAATGTAATATTGGGAAAATTTTTACTTGTACTCGGAAGCCAAAAAAATACTGAATTAAAAAACTGCTACGTACAACGATAGTTACTGTTAATTAAGAATATTTATTGTTAATCGCCCTTTAGCCTCGTTCTGTAGAATTTTTACGATAATTCAATAATCGGGGAATATTATTGAATTATCGTGGACAAATTATCTTGCCAAATTAGTTAATGATGTCAAATATGAAAATTATAATAAGTTGATTAGAAGAATAATTAATTGTATTAATCACTACGTTCACGATCATTCAATAATAAGTGTTTAAATCGGTTCATTAATTGTTCAAATAACTTTTTAATTTAATAGCACTTTATCAATTAGTTAAATAATTATTTATTTACTTATAAATCACTCAATTCGTCGTTTAAATAGTTAATTAATTAAAATGCCGATAATTAATTACTTTGACAACTATTTATTTAATTAAAAATCAATTATTTCATTGGTTAAATAGTTAAGTGATTTGAAAGTAACGCATTAATTACTTTAATACCGATTTATTTAATCATAAATCAATTAGTTGATTACTGGAATAATAACAACCAACTTATTATTTTTATAATTAATTAATCAAATTTATTTTATGACAACAATAATAACCAATAACATTAAAAAATATAATTGAATACTCGTGAAAGAAATTTTGAATGAAATCAATTGATTAATGAAATAACTTATGTTAGAAACAACATGTAATAAAATTAACGAATTAATTAACAATCAATTCATTAATACATTTTTCTTACGCGGTACGTCTAATATTAATTAATTAGTCAATTTATTCATTTAATTCAAAATTTCTTCTACGATTATGCAATAATCTTTTTGAATGTCTAATTATGGAGATTTAGTTTTTTTTTTCAAAATGAAAATCGGACATTTAAAGCCACAGTTATGATCGATGATTCGAGAAAAACGCGATTGAAAGTTTTAGTATACGTAAATCGTTGCGCTACCTGCTCTTATTAAATCTTCTGTAACTTGGTCAATTGTCGATATATTGGCTTAAATTTTATTTCACATATTCATGAATAAGTACACTTTGTGAAAATGCAAAAAATCGATTATTTTTAGCCGTCATCCCGCCTTAACACAGCTCCAAGAATTCCTGCCTGCAATTGCATAAAAATCGAGCCATCTTTTTTTATTCGATTTCAATTCTCCATTCCTTGCCACAAAAATGATCAGCCGCATTCTTTTGTTGTTTCACGAAGTCACGGGGCACCATGCAGCAAAACGTAGCGGCGAATTTATACTTATTATTCTGCTCACAATGCGTGCATGAGTCAACCTCGCAACGCGCTCTCGATAACCCATTGTGATTTCTTCGGATGATTAAGTATAAAAAGAAAGTCAAGCCGCGCTGTGAAACGGCGGATGAATAATTGTCCTGGGAGATCCGGCTCGGTCCGAACGTCGAATTCCGTTGGACCAAAGTGTCTCAAGAGTCTCGAAAAAGTTTACAATGAATTTTTTCTTCTTCATTTCTTCGCATATATTTTAGTTATTATTTGTCTTGTTCATTGATTTATTTATCTTCTCATTTCTTTATTTATTGTTCACCGTATTTATTTTTTCCTACATGTATTCATAATTTTTTTCATCCATTCATTTCATTATTGTTTTTCGTATTTACTTTTTTCCATATTTATTCATCGTTTGGCTCGTTCAATAATTTTATTCGCTTATTTATTTATTCATCTTTTTCAAATTTCTTCATTTATCATTTTCCTTGTCTATTTTTTCCTATATTTATTCATCATTTTCCTCATTAATTTATTTATTGTTTTTGTATTTCTTTCTTTCCCATATTCATTCATCGTTTGTCTCGTCCAATGATTTATATTTATACTCATTTATTTATTCATCCTTTTTAATTTCTTCAATTATGTTTTTTCTCATCATTTTTTTTCTAGGTTTAATAATCATTTTCCACATTCATGTATTTATCGTTTCTCTCTTCGATTCTTTCGACATTAGTCGATAAGTCTCTCTTGATGAACGTCTCATTCTTCATCGATTTCGGAATCGATCGAAATCCTTGCCGAAGCTTATTCGCTTCTCGCTGCAGAAAAAAAAAACAATAAAAATCCGCAAACGATCCAGGCACCGTGACAATTGTTTTTCCATCGGGCGTAATGTTACGGCGAGACTTTGGCGGAGCGGGGAAATTTTCGGTGAAAGCCACAATGACGAGTGGTAATATATCCGTAAAAGAGGGAGCGTGTATCCTCGCGATAAAAGCGACGAGAGTGAGTGAGACGCAGACCGAGAGGGGGAGAGTATATAGCGGACGTTTCGAGTCCGAAAGCCTCACTACGAACACACTCTTCGACAAAGTCGCGAGACGTTGATATTTATAAATATCCATACACGCTCGAGTCTCCTCCGTCCGATTTATAATATTTTTCAAAAAAAAAAAAAAAATCAGCAACAAGTTCTTTCTCGAATCGAACAATCCTCAGCTGTCGCCCGAGACGACATTGAGGAAACAAATAAGAACAGTGCCAAAGTGTGTGTGCCATAGGATTATCTTTTCTATCAACAACAAAAAAAGGTTCGTTCAAAAAAAGACTATTTTTTTATTGAAAAATAAATTGTGTATCGCAATGAGTGACTGACAAGTGAAACGAGGTTCCCGATAGTGTCTTCTGTAATCGGCGTTTTTTTTACCAATTTTCCGGTGAATTTCGTAGTGACTTTTTTTTAACTCAAATTTTGAATGTGGGAAAATTAGGTTTTACCTACCGGAAGAATCGGCCGATCGTCTCGCGGCAAAGAAAATTTCTCTATTGAAAATGTCATGCGCGAGTCACGAGCCGCGACTACCCGTGTGTGTACATGTTGAGGCATGTGTGTATAGGCATATACGTGTGGCTCGGTCTCGCTTGTATACGTACCGAAAAGGTAAAAGGGTATGTGGGGTAGCGAGTCAGTGTGTCAACGTTCTCGCTTCTCCCTCTCGCACGAGATGCTGCGCCTCTCTTTCTTCCTCCACCGGTGTGAGCTCGAGAATAAGGCCGTGGGCTTAGCACGAGAGCGAGAGAGAGAGAGGGGAAAAGGAAGAGAAACAAGAGTGGGAGAAGGAAAGATCATTGAGGCGCGATCGTCATAGAAAGAGAAACATGGAGAACGCGTGCTCCTCTCTCACCGATCTCGAATCTCCTGCACTCGGGACACGTTTACAGAATTCTCCTGCTTCTCGTTTGACCTAAAAACCGACGGACTCCAATTTCTAATCTCACCGATTAGATTGATAAACGAAAAAGAATGCAAGACAATGGGCTCACTCGGGAGTGAATTAATTATACGGTCGTCACAATAGCGAAGACAGCCTTCGAGCTCATTTTCACAATGCCCACGTTCTCATCTCGTAAAGTTGAATTTTGTTTTTTACTCATATTTCTTTTATCCCCGCGCGCAAATGACGAGCAAACGGAATTTCGAAGACTCATTAAAAATACGACGTGTACGAGTTCTGATTCAATGTATCATCGATCAATATAACTTCAACAATAGCTGCTAAATTTAATTTTTTTCATACTCATTTCAATATAGAAACGTCAATTTTGGGACAACAATCTTTCAAATGTCATTTTTCTTTTTTAATTCCAAGGCTCGCAAAAAACGAGTTTGCAAAAGCACACCAACTTATAATAAGAAGAAAAAAACCTTGTTTATTATGAATTATTTAATTTGCATACTTAAATTGGGAACTTTTTAATCCGAATACTAATGGGGTAAGTTTTTGCTCGGCGATTCAACGGGCTGAAATATTCAGGTACATTAATAGAGTTGTCGAAAAAAAATGTATGCTCCTCTTCTCGAGAAAATTAACGCGGCTGACGAGGCTTTCGTGTTTGCAAAACTTTCGCGTCAACTCGCAAGTGGAGATGCACGGTTCGTACGGGATGAGGGCGACGAAGAGACAGAAACGGAAAATCGGAGGAATGACAGGGTGCGAGAGAGAGAGAGTGATGGTAGCTCAATTTCGCGCTTTCTGCCCCGAGTTACCGAAACACACACTCCGCGTGTTCGAGACTTGGGTTTTTCACTACTATGCTCATATGTTGAAAGTGACAAAGCATTTTTTTCATCCTGTATGGGGAATTCCATGGCACTTTTGCCGAACGCAACGACATGAACATTTGGCTATTTTTCACGTAAATATTCCAATATGAACTTCAAAATCCGCCGAAAAAAACATCATACCTCCCAATAAATGGAAACAATTTCATCAATTTACAGTGGAATTAATACATTGTTATGTAAAGTACCTATTTTTGTATGATTATCATTTAAAATAAACACAAAACCAGGTTTCGCTTATTTTAGGGTTTTGTAAAATGTTTAGTGTTTCAAAAGGGTTCCGCCGCCTACAAAGTTTAAGGGGCTATGCCAGTGTGAACGCTGAAAATTTGGGTAATTTTCAGGAATTTTTTGGAAGAAAAGTACTCAATTAAATGTTTCGGAAAATTAAGAATATATTTGGCTATATTTGACCTATATTACATAATTTTTTCATAGAAAAATATTGAGGTTCAAGCGACTTATGCGCTGCCTTCGGAGGCGCCAAAAAAAGTTCCTCCACTGCTGACATGATTCCGGCCGATTGAGTAGCTGAAACCGAAAAAGGAAAAAATGTCGTTCAAGTGGAAGGTATTTCCTGTACAATGACGTAGGATTTTCGAAAAATATCAAAATCTGACGAAATGGCGTAGTTATGAAAAAAAGTCTGTTTTCTTGCCTATAAAATGGTCGTTTTTTTCAATGCCAAATCTTCAATTTTCATCCAATAAAAAATGTACTACGTCATTGTAGAGTAAATATATTCAAGAATACTCAGTCCAAATTTCAAGTCAATCGGATAATTGCTCTTTGAGTTACAATGTCAGCAAATTTGAAAAATCTTATTTCGAGAAAAACGCGTATAAAGGTTTAACTATCGATTTTTGCATGATAAAATGATATTGATATCAATTCTATCAATGATAATGATATTCTTGAAAGTATAAACTGTCGAAGAAGGTAAGAAAATCGATTTTTTAAAAGTGTCACACTGGTATAGCCCCTTAAGAACCGCTGCCCTACTGTATAGCTCTTGCACAAGGGCACAAGGAAACTGACGAAAGCCCGTGCCGATTAACCGAGTTTCAGTTGCGTTACCATTGGAAACAGTAAAAAACGCCTTAGCCGGTCGTCGGTCGCGGTCGCCGGTCGTCGGTGCGCGGCTAAGCGGTCACCCATCCGACTATTGGCCTGAAGCTTCTCGACATGTGAGATCGCTGCAGCCATACGCCGAGCCACTGCTCTCCGATTATTTATAGAAAGTTAACAAATGCAAAGCATTTGCGACGCAATAAATGAATCGAAGGGCTATTTCGTCGAGCCCTTTCTTCAAAGGAGGATCACGAAAAGTCGTAGTACCGTAGGGCTTTCCCCCTCGAGCCCGATCACTTTCTCGCATACGATGAATTGGTGGCCGCTCAGCCGTAACGTCTCACGCACCCCACTACGTACACCCGAGAACGTGTGTACACCCATAAGTGTATCAAGGCACGCTCGTGCACATTCAAAGTTGCATTCTTGAGGGATTTCACGATCCCCTCGTCGCACGCATTCTCCCGTTGTGTTGCGAGTAACGGTAAACTCGTGCACCTTTACGTCACATCGCGAGAGCGCACCTGTCACGTTCCGAGCGAGCGAGGACAAAGGGCTGCCCGTTGAAAACGGAAATAAAAAAGGGGGGAATGGTTTTCGAGAAAGGGCAAGAAGGATGGTCGAGAAAACGAGAGCGAGAAAGAGCGATTGATGGATCGAGACGTTGGCGAATCGAAGGATTAGATGGCATTCCGCTAGGTATCAGGCTACGGTATAGTTCGGCTTATAGTCCAGTAAAAGAGACGAAAACCCAGCACCTTTTAGCGTAGAATATGAAGTTTTGACTGAAGGTAGATGGTTGCATACCGAAAGTAACTCCAATCAAATTTTGCCCCTAAACTCGCCCCAACCCTAAGAAATACGGGTTGAAAACATTAAAACCGCCGTATCTCGGTAATTAATAGCCCGATGAAAAAATGTTTCGAACAAAAGTTGTTTGGAATAATAAAATACGTATAAAGTTATCCGACGTCCAATCCCCTATCTTTGAAAATAGCGGCGAAAATAGCGATATTTCTACTCCGCTCGCTCACGCATCAACCCCGAATTTTCGAATCGTTTTTGTGCCGCTATTTTCAAAGATAGGGGGTTGGACGTTAGATAACTTTATACGAATCTTATTATTCCAAACAACTTTTGTTTAAAACCTTTTTTGATCGGGCAATCAATTATCGAGATACGGCGATTTTTAAGTTCTCAACCCCTTTTTTGTGAGGGGTGGCGCGAGTTGAGGGGCAAGATTTTATCGGGGTTACTTTCAGTATACAACCATCTACCTTCAGTCAAAAATTCGTATTCTACGCTAAAAAGTGTTGGGTTTTCGTCCCTTTTACTGGAACATTAGGCCCTTACGTTCGCTGGCAATCGACGTGGAAACGTCACAGGGTCCTTACGGTAGCACGAGACATCATCTGATATCCGATTTCCGCAAAGGGGAAACCGGACTACCTGGTCGCGGACACTTCCTGGTCGTATGTTACACCATGCGAGTCTGTATAGCTGTGCAGAGAATCGTGACAAGCACACGTACACATGAGCCCACGGTAATTGGAGAAATGAGCAAGTGCGATGCGTATGACATTGATACAAGACACATTCCACGGTACCAAGTCGCCATCCGGTTTTCCAAGAGTCTGGAAAAATTCTATAAATTGATTGACTGATCGAGTATTTTTTTCGTGAAGGAAAAAAATAGTTCCAAATAGTAGAGATCGCATTTTTTTTAAATCAACAGCAATTTTCAGATGCTTCAATGGATATTCAGAATCTTGCGTCAGCTTCTCTCCATAAGCACCACCTTGATTCAGCTGATGTGATCAACGCCGCAATTGTCGTTTAGACTTGACAGAGCTGTATTTTTGTTTGACGGTTTTGAGGCTATAGTTTTTTTGTCTTACCAGACCTCCAGTATCCAACTGCTTTTTTTTGTCATCGTAGTTCGCATCATCATCACTGGAACAGGCGTCAGAATCATCATCACTGATATCTCTTTGCCATACACTATCTTCAACAGCATTGGCTGCATGCTGTTAGTTTGCTATCATTTCAATTGCATCATAGTATTGCATGGAATTGATGACATTTTTTCGAAATTGTCCACAAGTTCAATTTCCGATCTTGTATTGAAAAACGTCGTTTTTTCATAATCGATTTTTTTGGAGGACATTTAGATTACAAGCATTTCCAAAAAACGGTTTCGAGATTGTTTCGTGTCGAACCGCTGGCGCCTCCATTACCGTGCTGACAGGAAGGAAACAAGTCCAAACGATGTCAATATTATTTTGTTATTTCAATCGAGGAAGAAACGTTTGCGGCCATTTTTCGAAAAATGGCACGATATGTTGGTTGAGGATGGACAAGCATTTCCAAAAAACGGTTTCGAGATTGTTTCGTGTCGAACCGCTGGCGCCTCCATTACCGTGCTGACAGGAAGGAAACAATTCCAAACGATGTCAATATTATTTCGTTATTTCAATCGAGGAAGTAACGTTTGCGGCCATTTTTCGAAAAATGGCACGATATGTTGGTTGAGGATGGTAGGGTTCGATGAGGGATAGTTGGGGGTCATCAAAATGTATAGTCCATTTCTATGGGCCCAATCGAAAGAAAATTGTATCCATTTTTCGGATACCCCCGCAATCTTGATTTTCACTATTTTTGTCGGTCACGAAGACTTTGTTTTTCCATAATAATACTCGAAGGGTGAATTGAGAAAATAGCACGTGGCGATCGTACTGTACGATGTCCACGAGAGTCCGAATGGAGAAAGCACGTGGGATTTTGGAACGTGCGATGATTGATAGACGTTTGGTAGACAATTCTGGATACGTGTTGGAAAAAGAGGTCGCAAAAGTACCATGGATACTCTTGGATGTAGGGCTCGTGTGATAGACCCGAGGGGAAAGACGTGAAAGGTATACGGATACATCGGAATATGATTAAACATGGATCTGTTTCATCTCGTACGCGCGGACAAGTATCAGAGATGTCCATCTTTCGTTACTTCGAAAGCACCTCCATTTTTTATACCATTCAATATATTCGATATCATATACTCTTGCTAGCCTTATCTGGACCTTGACGTTTTCAGTTGATTGAATAGACGGGTTGGATTGAATTTACGACAGCTGGGGAAAGTTTCATGTCTGGTTCTTTCGTGAAGTAGTGTTGGTGAATGAGAAATTTTGTTTTCAGTTGCCAAATGGTTGATATACGTTACAAATTGATTGGTGAAAAACCTAAAAAAATTGACTATCTAATCTGGTTTCCCGTAAAATGGGGTTACTTTGAACAGGTTTTGGAAGTTTTTTGTGTGTAACTTTTTTTTTAACATCCTAAATTAGAACTTTTTTGCTCCCAATAGAACAATGAGTCCTTTGGCTATCAAATGTATGAGAAAGTCAAGCCCCCCTACAATTTTATATATATATATATATATATTTTTTTTAAGTGTCAAAGTAATCTCGCGTGTGGGGTTTCTTTGACAAGGCATTGAAATGCAACTTATGTCGAAGTTTGAGGGTTACGTTGACATAATTTAGAAAAAAAATGTAACATATTATTCATTATACATGGAATTAAATTAAAAACAACGATTTTTGACAAGCAAATTGTCAACATTATTGAGGAAACATTTTACATAAAAATATCAAGTACGGAGGGTACTATTATAGGCACTTAATCAGTCTTATAATTACCATTGAGATGAAAATCAACTTGAGCAACATGATAAGGGATCGTCCATTAATCACGTGAGGTTTTTTGACCACTTTGTGAGCCCCCCCTCCCCCATGGTGATGTGGGGTCGTTTATTAATCACGTGAGGCTCAAATAGGGGGGGGGAGGATTTGGATAACAGAAACCTCACCACATATCACCACGGTGGAGGTGGGGCGGGGGGGGGGGGGGGGGGGGGGGGGGGTGGGACTCAAAAAGTGGCCAAAAAACCTCACGTGATTAATGGACGATCCCTAATAAACTTGAAAAATAAATTTGAGCATCGATAGAACAAAAAGCGTACACAATTAAACCGTATTTTGGCTCTTGTCAAAGTAGCCCCAAAAACCATCAAAATTACCCTTAATGCCAATTTAACCCCGTTTTACGATACCTTAGGTTTTTTAAACTAATTTTTGTATGCAATCTTTTCATTGATTCGAGATTTATCCCAATGATTGAGCTGCAAAGTTGTTCGTGCAGAGCATTGAAGGACAAGCAAAATCTTCGCATCAGTAAGTGAAGGAGCATATTACAAATCTACGTGTCAAATAACATTGCGCACTTTTATTAGCTAGTGATCGTTATTACGTATAGTAAATCCACCTATTTCGTCTATAATCAACATACGATGTGTATTACTTTCCTAAGATAACATTTAAAACGTCGAATATACGATTGATGCTGTGCATATCTCATTGACATTACCGTGAGTCCCACACTAAAAAAACAAATAACTTGGACGGACTAAATCTTCCATTAGGGGATGCTTGGGAGTAATTAATTGATTAAATAAAATGTTAGGTTATTTTATGAATGATTTATTCCATGGAACTAACTACACGGAATAATTAAGGGAGGACACCGCTGTGACAGCCGAAAAAAGGTCTTTGGTTCCTAATTGTCTGGTCTACTAGATTATTGATTGGGGATTTGGAAAAAAATGCATGTTATTAAGCATACACTGAACTTATTTTGTGTCAATATGTGTATAAATAAAGAAATAAAAATGATCAATATCTTGACAATGCTTGGTATGAAAAAGTAATAATAACGTATATAAATGTAGTTTTCGTTTCATGTAGCCGTTTTTTAATAGAATTTTTTTTCACGAAATGTCGGATCTGTAAAAACATTGAACTTATGGCGAAATTTGTACTAATATTGGGGGGGCTTGAAAAAATTTTAAAAAACGGCTATGTACAACGATAGCTACTGCAATTACGGAAATTTTGGTTTTTACGATCGGACAATAATAGCTAGAGTTACGATTCCGGCCAGTCGAGAAAACGCGATTGAAAGTTTTAATATACGTAAATCGTTGCGTTATCCGCTCACTAAATCGTCTGTAACTTGGTCAATTTTCAATATTTGATCTGGACATTTTTTTTGACGTATGCTTGAATATTCTTTCAGCAAATGCAAATCCATCCATCCATCCATTTCCACCTTAAATATTTGAGTATTCCATCTCAATATTTGATTGATCCAAGTGATTTTTTTCTCCACGCACTCGGCACTTTTCTTCCAATCAATGCCACATCGATTACGACACAAGCAGGCATTACTGATAAAACGTTATCAAGCGTTGCACCGTGCTACAAAACTTTCCAATTTTCTCCTGCGTCATGTTTCCTCTTTATCTAGGACGAGAAACATTTTTCTTGCCAATTTGCGTTCAATGCAACACGGCCACGAGTGCGAATGCGTTATGTGAGCCGTTGTATTATTCCTCTCCGTCGTTTCCTTAATCCGCATTCTCTCGGTACGTGCACGCTCCCATGCAAAGTCTCGTCGTTTCTCCCGCCCGTTTGTCATCTCGTACGCGTGGGATGAGGCAAGAGGCGCGTTTGCGGTTTGCACGCGATCCCGCGTACTTTCACGTTCAGTCATTACGCCAACTGTGTGATTTTGTCAAGTGCATTCGATCTCTCGCTCTCTCTTTCTTCGTCGACTGTTCTCAATGGCAGCGCGAATTGTTCGCCGAAAAATCCCACGTTCCCACGCCTACGAATTATTCTCACGATGGCAGCTGCTTTCGGATCGTTATTTAATTTTTTCACGGCCTTAATTACCTCGTTAAAGGGGGGGGGGGCATTGCATATTTCAACAAACACACTGGCTTATCACAAATCTTATGACGATATCGCGTTCCCATTTTTAATTTCGGAGTGAGAAAAGATCGCAAACTTTTTCTCTATTCGCCACTGACCCACTTTCCTTACCAAGGCGCTTAGTAGGGGGAAATAATTTTTTAGGCCACTGATACGGATCCTTCTATAATTTCCCAAACGTAGGAAGATCCGCTTTTTAAGGGGTTAGGCCACAGTAACGGGTATAAAATCATGTGCGAATTTAACATTTTTTTTCGTATGAAGAAGTGATTCACTCATAAAATTAATTACACATCTATTTAGTATGAATATCAAGCTGTTAGAAAATATATCTTTTTTTTCGATGTATGGGGCCGACTACTTATATTTTCTTTTGTTATTTTTTTAGGCGCTCCGCGGCGTGACATTTAGCATCCACAATTATTTACCTATAACAAAAAACAAAAATTCTCGTCAATCTACAATAAAATACCCAGAGAAGTACGTACGGAATTTAAAAAATATTGTTTTATTCAAAAGTTGTAGGGATATCAATTGAGTTGTAGGTATTTGAATGAATTTTCAGCGAAGCATTTCGTATAAAACTGCTCATAAAATGAAAAGTTTTCGATTAATCAGAAATTCCGTACGTACTTCTCTGCGAAATGCAATTAGGAACATAACTTTTAAATTTGAAGTGAATCGAGTGAAAGTTGTTGAAGTTATTTGTCATGCCAATTGGAAAAAGGTGTTTTGAGAAAAACGCGTTTAAGGCGTTACCCCCACTCGTAGCGCAAAAAAGGCCTTTTTCATGAATTTTTTCAAAGAAAACTACAAAACTTTTTTAATCTATCAATATACCATCTTAAAGAACACATCTTGAAGAACTTTCAGTAATTTTTTTTATTGAAAAATATTACATTGTTTAGTGGCAAATGGCCGTCAATGAAATAATGTTTTTATATACACGGTTTGCGGTGACCAACATTGCGGCGAAGTGGACCATCTGAAAAAAAAATGCGGATGGATTTAGTCAAATATAAGTATAAACTGGTCTTTAATCGAAGGATTTTAAAAAATATTCATTTTTCACAAAATGGCGGACAGTCAAAGTTAATGGTTCGATTTTAACGAAAAAAAACGGCCGTGTATTGGCTATAAAACGGCCATTTTTTTTTCGAAAAAAAAAATCGAACGATTAAAGACTACATTTTTATGTATTAAATAAGCCTGCAAAATTTCAAGAAGATCGGTTCATTAGTGTTCGAGTAATCTTGGTCACCGACTTCAGAAATGCCATTTTGAGAAAAACGCGTTTAAAGTTTCTCTTTCAACGCTCTTTCAACGCGGATTCTTCTCTTTCAACGCTCATATCTCAGTCAATTTTGTTCGGATCGACTTGAAATTTTCAGGACATAATCTCAGATACTTATACTTCAAAACAATGCAATAAAAAAAATCGATTTTTTCAAAATCGCAAGTGGGGTTAACCCCTTAAAGTTTTAACTACTCTATGGCCGTGCCAGAAGTGGGCTTACGTTATACGCTGAAAGTCGGTGGAAAAAAATTGTCTTACTATAAATCGAATAGTAACTTATTCTTATGATAACAAAAAATCGATTTTTTGAAAATTCTACTGTGGCCTTACCCCTTAAATAAGTTCTTCGGTATTTCCTTTTGCGCCTTGGGAAATTGATAGACCGAGCCTTGCCGGTTTCAAGAGAGAAAAGGAAATATTGATTGCTGCGGACTCACGAGACTTTTTTTCCGCTAGATTCACGAAATAAACGAGTAAGAAAACTAGGCAACCGAGAACGCGCGCGAGAGAGGCTGACGAATTTTTTCGAAAGTGTTGCGTCTCTCTCTCTCTTTCTTTCTCGGTCGCTCTCTCCACCAGAAATTTGGGTCCCGCATCCCAGCGGTTCGTCGGAATCAAGGCCGTCGTCCACACTTGACACACAAAATACGAGAATCCGTCATGCACACGAGAAATCGCCAGGCCGAGAGAGCAAGAGAGAGAGAGAGAGAGAGAGAGAGAGAGAGAGAGAGAGAGAGAGAGAGAGAGAGAGGTGGAAGATGAATGAGGGGAAGGGAACGCAGCATCCAAATGATCGAGAAATTTGAGAATAAAAAAGAACGTGGATAATTATACACCGTGGGAACAATGTGTCATCGGATCGTGTACAAAAGTCTTGTACACTGTCATTACGTATTCACCCTCAGGATCATCGCTGCACCGATCACCGTCCCTCCACAATTTCTCCGCATAATATTTTATAATATCCCCTTCGAGCCACCGAGTCATGATTTTTGATAATAGAAAAATGATAATCATATGTTTTTCCCCAAGTGACAAAGACAGGGTCGAATGGACGAGTGTGTTTCTTCCAATTTATTATTGATCTGTTCGTTCGAACGTAACGATTATCCGGGCACAAGTAAGCAAGATTCTTCAGGCTCGAAGAAAATCCACTTTATCCTTGATCTCGCCCTCGTTATCCGATTTTTTGTCCGAGTATAAACAAAGTGCGTGGCACACTTGAATGAAAATCATGACTTTCCATGAGTATTTTAAGGAGCCTTCAGACGAGGAAAAAATGGCTGATCTTCATGATTTTTTTAAAGGAAATATTTCTTCACCGTTTTTGAGACTTAGGGCATGTTTTATTAGTACTTTTGGCTGTTACATGGTATTTTTTATTTATTAATCTTCAAAAATGGCTGTGGTATGGCACGGTCTTCCAAACGGGGGGATGTTGTCAGATAGCGTGACACGTAGCGGCGGCGGCGGGATTGATCCGAAAAAAAAACAACAGAGATTTTTCTTTCATTAACACTCATATGCAAAATTTGAACCAAGAAAAAGTGAGAAATGTTGAAAATCGATGAAATGATACGCTTTGAAACAATAGGATTGAATTTTCCGAAAAAAACTTGTTACACGTTGCAATGAAAAAATACTTTACATAAATTTTCAAAAACATTTAGGTTCGTGTTGTAGACGATAAGTTTAGAACGATTTATACCAAATTTCATCGGAATTGGTCGATCAGTTTTCTAGCTATGCGTAACGCCAGTTTTGAAAATGCAGTATAGAAGACCGTGCCATACCTTCGCCATTTTTAAAGATTAATGAAAATAAAAAAAATCCCAGATAACAGCCAAAAGTAGTAATAAGATCTACACTAAGCCTCAATCCTTCCTTGACACACTGGGTCATTTTGACCCGGACGAATGTGAAGTAAAATGCTCACTTGTCCAAAATTGAAAGTTTTCAATAGCCTTTGATAACAATTTAATTTTATATTTTCCGAATTTTAATTACGCAGACATATTAAGAAATGTTTAAAGTGCATCCCGGACTTTTTTCAATAAAAACCGACCGAAGGGTTGTTAAGGGCAGATGGACGAAGCACTATCCAGGTCAAATTGACCCAGTGTGTCAAAATCGTGGCCAAATATAATATGTCAAGCAAGGGTTGAAAATGATGAAAAAAATCATGAAAATCAGCACTTTTTGTCCTCGCCTAAAGCCGTCCTTTAATAATAAACTTCACACTCAACTGAACATTTATACGATCAACGACACCTCGTCATTTTCCTGAATTCGACTGAAGGAATATTCCTCGTCGAATGATGTCTCCATCTTTGATGCCAAAATTTCGAATCCCATATACAATGAAAATTCATCATTTTTCGGACTCTTGTTTGGGCAATCATCGATAGTTTCGCGTACACGTACAAATGGCACGATCAATCATGAATCAAACTCCAGATGAAGATGGAAGAAGTCCCTTTCGGAGTGAAACACCTCGTGCAATCGCCGGTAGAGCTACTGGAGCATGTATACCTTCGTGTTCACAGCTGAGGTGCTCGAAAGACAGAGCCAACTTCGTTGTCGAAGTCTCCTTCTGTGCGTATCCTTTCTCGGCTCCGGTTCTTTCATTCGGATTCGCTTACGATCATTTTGGGCCGCTTTCTCCTAAGAGACGCGGCTGAACCTCGGTATACCATCGTATCGGCGGGTAGATGTGCGTAATGAACTCGACTCGTATTATACACGCGGTAGAGGATTTAAAAAAATGTATGTATGTATGTATATATATATATATATATATATATATATATATATATATATATATATATATATATATATATATACCCATAGTAATAAACTTTGTTCCGCTTCTGCTGCTTCTGGATCGTACATTTCGGACCGCAGCACGCACCCGGACAATTTTAATTAGGCGCTATCATCGCGAGATAAATCACTAGTGCTCACGGCAATGAAAACAAGCAGTACGGAGAGGGGGCCATCATGCAAATTGACGTTTTATGGTTTTGGGTCTGTAATTTAACAGTTAAATTTGACCAGGAACGAAAATAGAAGAGAAATCTGTGATGGCTTCATATTTACGTGACATTTCGTATGATCGACGAGTCGATAATCACTGTCCTCGGGTGTTTTATTTTTAACTAACGATTTTTTTGTTCCCTCGTAATTTTTGTTCCTCGAGGAGGCCCTCTGCGCTTGGTGTTAATTTAATGAGAAAAAATGTTTCCACATTCGGAATATTCGTGGATGGAGTTAACGAGGGCGGAGATGGATGATGAGGGAATCGAGAGGATGTGTGTATGTGTGTGTGTGTGTGTGTGTGAGAGAGAGAGAGAGAGAGAGAGAGAGAGGGAGGGAGAGAGAACCCACTTGCCAGACAATAAATTGATTAAACGATTCTTTTTTCCTGGGAGTACGAGTCGAATCCAGAGGCATGCAGCTGAAGTGTTTCGATAATAGCGTACAATGTACGAGAGAGAGGGGCGGGGGGATGGAGAGTTTCGACAAACGGAAAATCTCCGACGACTCGTATAGAAAAATCAATGCGCGTGAATGTGTGTGTGTGTTAAAAGGTGTGGTTGGTGCGAGAGTTGCGAGGTGTCTGGAGCGAGATATTGGTCCCGATCAAAATCGTAACGTAATTGAATTTGTACGACTATACAGACGCGTCATCTCGAGAGGCGGAAAATGTATCGAAGCCGCGGGAGAGCTCGCGCCCTAAAGTACTGTGAGAGCGGGGGGGGGGGGGGGATCACCGGTTTAAGTATTGTCGGTGTTGTGAAACGTATACACCTGTCGACGAGGTCGACGTTATCGCGGGTCTTCAATTTTTTTTCTCTTTATCTCCTCCTCATCTCGACGATCTTTGGCCTCTGTCGCGCTCCGAGAGTCTCGTAGGAAATTCTGATACATACACGTATCTCAATAGGCCAACATCATACGGCGGTGGATAAAACTCGGCGTCGTTATAGGAAAAAAAGCAAAAAGTGATATTTCATCGTGACTGTCGAAAAAAAGGTAGAGAGAGAGAGATGGGATGATATTCGTGGTGGGGATTTCTTCGCCGCTTTTTCTTTTCTCCATTTATCGCCTGCGTTTCGCCTCCTTTCGCTCTTTTTCTTCACATCGAGGGTTTCACAAGACCGATATATTTCTACCGGCGATATTACGTCGGACGGGAGGATTTTTTTCGAAAAAAAATATTTAGGATGTGTTTTAGTCCCGCAAGAAAGGAAATCCATTTACGTTCGCCGTTCCTTTTGTTTGGAAAAAAACACGCTTTAAAAAATGGCATCCAGCAATTAAGGCGGGAGCCTGAAATGGAAGGCCTAGAAAAGCGTTTTTTCGGGATTTTTTTTAGTAAGGAGAAAAACAAGTGAGCCCAGTAAACATTGAGGTATCTTTTCATTTATACTTGAAATGTATTAAAAAAAATCAACGTGAAACAATAAATGACTGCAGATTTATCAGCCTATTCCGTGTGCGACATTGCAGTCTCTAATCGGCGGGTAGATGCAGCTCGTAATTCTTTACTAAAACGAAAAAACCAATGAAATTTTCAATTCTCATATATTTTTATTCTGGGTGAATTGAGAGAAAGCTGAAAGAATCGTGAAATCATAACTCTTCTCAGGTTTGAAAAAAAGTGTGTTAAAAAAAACACGTACTATAAAAATTATTAAAAAAATTTTTTAACACTTTTTTTAAGTCGCTTAGAAGAGATTTTCATACTGAAGAAAATAAACTTTGGTTTGATTTCAATAGGTCGTTCAGTTTTCTTGCTATCACGCACGCCAATTTGGAAAAATCGTGAAAATGAAAACTGGAGAAGACGCGCTTCAAAGTTTTCAATGGGAGGAAATACCAATCGCTTCTCTGCTTTTGGCCTTGTATCATCGAAAATATTTACACTTGGCCTCTGTAACTTTCTAAATATATTCTTGGATAGTTTATCGATCGATTTAAGCAATTAAAGAAAAAAACGATTTCTCGGATCTTCTAATTCAAGCTCCGGCCTTGAGGCCCTAAACCATTCTAAAGGCCGAAAAAGGGCTTTTTGGGGATTTTTCTTCAGAAAAACTACAAAATAAATCGAGATTACAAAAAAGGGTGTTTATCATACATATCGGTGACTGTATACAATAATTTTTTTGAAGCGATTAATTTCAAAATGGCGGCTGTGCAGCGTTTATCTCAAAACTGCATTTTTCAAATTGGCCGGAAATATAACTCAGACAATTTTCAACCGATTCACTTGAAATGTTGAATATATCTTGAAAAATACATTGTCTATGGAAGTACGAAGGATTTTTTTGTATTGCATACAATCACTGATATGTATGATAAACACCCTTCTTTGTAATCTTGATTTATTTTGTAGTTTTTTTTAAATGCCCAAAAAGCCTATTTTTCGACCTCTAGAGTGGCCTAATCCCTTAAAGGGATCCAAGAGAAAATATTTTGCCGGAAACGATCTGAACGCAGGTGGAAAATGCCGTATACGTGATTTCACCGAATCTTAGCGCCACCGCCAGTTCAAAGGTAATTCCCATAGCAAAGAAGCCGGATAGGAGGGAAGAGGGGTGGCTGATGTCGGGCGGGAAAAAATGGTTACACGCCGCGAGAAACCATTGAAGTGAGAGGGATGAAGCTGAAAAGGCGCCGTGCCATTACCGGGCATTTATATGTTATTATATATAGGAGGACTCCCGTTCGGAGTGCGGGTAAAATAATACAGATCGACATACCCATGATCGTGCCCCTCGGAATTCCTACGTCCCGGAGCAATTCTCATTCTCACGTGCATTTCCGGTAGCGCTGATCAAGTGTGATGAGTCCCCATCGAGGTATACACCAAGTTCTTACGAACATATTTTGTGCTAAAGATTGAAACAATTTTTTGGACTAATGAGACATTTTCATTTCTCAATCTTCGCTGTAGGCAATAAATTCATTTTTTTGTCTCGAAGATGTTCGCTGAGGTTGTTAATTTCATTATGTGATGATAAACGAACGAGAAGGCAGATAACTTCAAGTGTAGAGGTATAAATATATTACCTATATATAAGCATATAGTTATAGGATGCACATAGTTACAGCGTGGTCGGAGGTGTCTGGCGCTTGAATTTTTTATCAGCTAGGCAATAATTGCTATAGTCATTAAGGGACACCACTGTGACGGGCCGAAAAAGGTCGTTTTTTTCGATTTTTTTTGTGTACTCGATTATGTTTTTGGGATTTGAAAAAAAGGTATGTCATTAAGGGGCTATACCAGTGTGAACGCTGAAAATTTGGGTGATTTTCGGGAATTTTTTGGAAGAAAAGTACTCAATTAAATGTTTCGGAAAATTAAGAATATATTTGGCTATATTTGACCTATATTACATCATTTTTTCATTGAAAAATATTGAGATCCGAGCGAGTTATGCGCTGCCTACGGAGGCGTAAAAAAAAAGTTCCTCCACTGCTGACATGATTCCGGCCGATTGAGTAGCTGAAACCGAAAAAGGAAAAAAATGTCGTTCGACTGGAAGGTATTTCCGGTACAATGACGTAGGATTTTCGAAAAATATCAAAATATAACAAAATGGCGTAGTTATGAAAAAAGTCTGTTTTCTTGCCTATAAAATGGTCGTTTTTTCCAATGCCAAATCGTCAATTTTCATCCAATCGAGAATATCCTACGTCATTGTAGAGTAAATATATTCAAGAGTACTCAGTTTAAATTTCAAGTCAATCGGATAACTGCTCTTTCAGTTACAATTTCAGCAAATTTGAAAAATCTCATTTCGAGAAAAAACGCGTTTAAAGATTTAAGTATCGATTTTTGCCAGATGAAATGATATTGATATAAATGATACAAATGATAATGATATTCTTGAAAGTAGAAATCGAAAATCGAAAGTATCGAAAAAGGCAATAAAAAAAATCGATTTTTTTAAAGTGTCACACTGCTATAGGCCCGTATACACTGAACTTATTTTGTATAATTTTTTGTCTAAAAAATATACAGTTAACCACGTTATCGAGGTATAATAGAGCCTCTGTAAGAAAAATAAAAAAAAATAAAAGTTTTATATTCTATACAAATGTAGTTCTCGTTGAATGCAGCAGTTTTTCGAGAAAAAAATATTTAAAATTGTGGGTGTTTAAATAGAAGTCTAATTTTGGCGAAATTTTTACTTATATTTGGGGGCTTGAAAAATAGTAAATTTCAATACAGATAAAAAATAACTACGTACAACGATAGCTACTGCAATCATGGACATTGTAGTTTTTTTTTAAATTCAAAGTCGGTCAATTATAGCTAGAGTTATAATTCGAGCCAGTTCGAGAAAAATCGTTTCGAAAAAATCGCGATCGGAAGTTTTAGATAAATACGTAGATCGTTGCGCTACCTGCTCTGACTAATTCGTCTGTAACTTGGTCAATTTTCAACATCTCAACTTGACCATTTTTTCACATATTATTGGATATCATACTTTGAAAAAATGCAAAAAAAAATCGATTTTTTGACTCGTCACAGCCACATCTTGCCTCAAACAACCGATAGAACCCCATAAAATAATAATAATTCCGTAAATATATTTTTTTAACACCCCAAAATTGCTCTTTTTGACATTGGAAAAATTTCGGGATAATGAGATTGTAATGGGAGTGCTTACGATTTTTTGCCAAAGCCGGACATATATTATTATTTCCGGAGTTCCAACCGATACCCTTGCGGGTTTTTACGTGTTGCCCTTCCCAACTGAACCCTTGCCTATCACCCCCCACCCGCCTCCGCTAATCTGACCTAGCTTCCGTTGCGTCCGCAGCCGTCTCAAGCTGCACTGTACCGCATTTGCCGAGGGTACGGGGAAACTGTGGAAAACCCATACCGGTATAGACGGCTCCATATTCTTGTGATCCTCTAGTGCACATACGAGTGAAAATCCAATCTAACATACGTTCGCGGCAAAATGATAAAATAAAAACCTCGTACAAAAAAAAAAAAATACGGCGATAAGCAAAAAGCGTTCACTTTCACGTATTATCTACGGAGCCGCGTCGTTTCTTTTCTTTCTGCACACTTCCGTATTGCTACTGACGTTTCTAATACCGTAACACGTCAACTATATACATCATGCGGGTGTGAAATGAATGTGGGTCAGTCTGTTACCAAGTCCTTCCTATCAATGGCGTTTTTTTTCCTTACACCTGAAGTCATGAGTAAGCTCGAGCTAATTCCTATTGTCCGTGGGGGGACGGGGGAGGGGGGGTATGTAAATTCATTTGGGAATCGCGACACTCAGCGTCCACATACCTGAGCGTCGAGACGCCGCGAATATCGCACTACCCTAAATACCAAATGTGTGCGTATTAAACGAGACTTTATTTTTCATACGGTGCACGTAATCGCATCATCCTGCAAACGAGTCGAAACGATCGCAACGACGGATCATTATGCATTTGGCCCGAGCGTGTGGTCGTCATTCCTGAGTTATCGAGTCTTAATTCCCCACCTTTCGCTCTCTTTCTCTCTCTCCCTATCTCTCTCTGTCTCTCTCTCTTTACCTTTATCAGCGTTTATATTTATTAGCGCTAGTATTTATCTACTACCCATGTAGGTTTCGCCAATCGAACCGTAACGGCCAATACTTGGACCAATGTTGGCGGGGCGATGATCGATTACCCAATTGTACGCCAATGCTCGGCTGAGTATTGACTAGCCAACATTGGTTTGCCAATACGAGGCCAATGTTCGGCCAAATATAGACTCGCTAATCATTGACTTGTCGATACGAGGCCGATGTTTGGCGAAGTATAGACTCGCCAATCATTGGGTTGCCGATACGCGGCCAATGTTCGGCCAAACATAGACTTGCTAATCATTGGCTTTTCGATACGAGGCCGATGTTTGACGAAGTATAGACTGGCCAATCATTGGTTTGCCAATACGAGGCCAATGTTCGGCCAAGTATAGACTCGTTCATTATTGGGTAATCGATATGAGGCCGATGTTTGACGAAGTATAGACTCGCCAATCATTGGTTTGCCGATACGAGGCCAATGTTCGGCCAAATATAGGCTCTCTAATCATTGGCTTATCGATACGAAGTCGATGTTTGGCGAAGTATAGACTCGCCAATCATGTTTTTGCCGATACGAGGCCAATGTTCGGCCGAGTAACGCATGATCAAACCGCAATTCGTATATTGACGATTCATTGTTTCGCGTCGAAGTCATTGAGAGACGAGATGAATACTTTTTACGAGTCCATTGGACATTATTCTTAACAACCATACTACCAAATCAATGCACTCATTGTTGGCTGATTCTCGAACGAGCTCATACGCGATACCCTGCCCATTTTTATGAACCATCCTACACTGACAGAAAAATTCTTTTAATATTAACTAACCGCGTCTATTTATTTATTCTTTATTTGAATTAACTAGATTTTTTGTGAAATCAAATTTTTCCTATTGCATTCCATTATTGGAATTATTAATTTTAAATATGTTTATTTATTCAAATTAAACTTGAACTAATCAACAAATGGTCTGTCTTTATTGGAACACACATATTAAAGGGTTGTGGGGGTAGAGAGGGTGGAGCGAGAGGAATTATATATATATATATATATATATATATATATATATATATATATATATATATATATATATATATATATATATATATATATATATATATATATATATATATATAGGTTAGGTTTGGAAATTCTCCAACATGTCAGTCGATAACACTCTCTAATTATCACGATGATATTAACTAATTGATATAGTTTATGCGATACTAATAATAATGAGAATCCATTTGGTCTCTTATGGCATATCTGCGATTCAAATGTTACGAGCACTCGGTAGCATAGGGGCAGCGTGCTTGGCTATGAGTAGGTAGGTTCAAGGTTCGAGTCCCATATAGGTGAAATATTTTCTTCGAACTAATCGTTTCGAAAGACTAGGTAATGACGAATTACAATACAAAAAGAATCATTTTTTTTTTTTGGCAGTGCAGGACCAATTTTGGTGATCTATATCAGGTCACAATTATCCGCCAAGACTCGGTCGATAATCGGGCCAAGCTCGAGTGCCAATGATGGCAATCTTGACGGGGACTGATTGTTGGCCGATTCTCGAATGAACTCCTACGCGATGCTCGGCCGATTCTCGTAAGCCATTCTAGGGCCAATATTGATTGCGAATATCGGGCCGCTCTTATCATCCGAGGCTCGGTCGATGATCGGGCCAAGCTCGAGTGCCAATGTTGGCAGGCTCGGCGTCGCGCATCGGCCAATCGTTGGCCACTACCGATCACCCTACATGGGTACTTTTCTCAGTTATGACGTTTGACCGCTCGATTGTGCTCACCACCCTGTATATATTTCGCGGATGCCTATTCTCAATGTATTGCTAAAACAATCTACTGCGTTTTTCGATTTTTATTGTATCTTTTTGCGCTCTAGTACTATACCACGGTATCTGCATTCGACCTGTTATCGAGTTGTCATTTTTCTACATTTAGTTTTAGTTTTAGTTTTGGCTTTACTTCTTAAATTTAAGTTCTGTTACTGTGTTTTTTTTAAATATGGAATATTGAATATTTAATATTGAATTTAATGGAAAATTGAATTTTGTATATTCCATATTTATTTTTAAATTTCCAAATTTTTCAAAAACCCATATATTTTTTCATATTTGTTTAAAGTATAATAATTTTTGATGAAAATAATGTTTTTCATAGATGATGAATTCCATAGAAAATTTCGTGATTCCATTTGCGTTTACGACCATACAATATGCCATTGAAGGTATTATCTATTTTTTTAATTGTATTTGCTACGGCGAACGCTTCGCTAATTGTAGCTTCCATGTACAGGGATTTGCTCTTTTTACATTTCCCACCATTTTCTCCAATCCACATCCCTAATCGATCCCCACCTTGCGGCATTGAAGGTATTATTAATTCCCACCATTCACACCAAGTGTCCAAATTAAACACGAGCGAAGCCGCGCCCAAACATACAGGGACATCCTTCCCAAGGTCCATGAATATATTTTTCGAGCATCATTTATTGATCATTGATCGATACCTTGTATGTATTGATATTAAAATCCCTTTCAAATATTAAATTCAATTTAATATTAAATTTTATATATCCAATATTTATTTAGAATTCCCCAAAATTCAATTTTTTGAAAATCCATATATATTTCCAAATTCATGGCATCGAAGGTACGATAAATTTCCGCCAAATGGCCAAATCAAACGCGAGCGTTCGTCCGTGAATATATTTTCCGATCATCATTTATCGATCATTGGTCAATAAACCTTGCAAGTAATCGTGCATGATCTTAGCATACAAACATACAAATTCCATTTTTTGGGAGAAATTTTCTCCGTGGTGCACGCGCGTTCTCTCGTACTCGGTTCGATGGAAAATGAGGGGCGAACTAGTGCGGCGAGGGGCTCCGAGAGAGTTTCTTTCACCTGTGTCCGTGGGACACACGCGTTGAACAAGTACCTCACGCACAATTCGAGACGCGTGGAGGAAGAAGAAACTCCCCTCTCTTTACCTCAAGCAAGTCCAGCGGGCATGAAAACACAAGAGGGAGCGGCAAGAGGGGGTGGGGGAAGGGGGAAGGCCCATTACCCGTCTTACAGTCTGCCACTGCACGGATGTCACACATTGCGTTATACCGTGTGTTGAACGCACGTCCACATCATCATGAAGCCCCAAAAACACGTATTCGTCGATGGGCAGAAAAAATTTGATAAAAATTCGGACCACCTTTCGGAAAATTCGGTATTTCCGACACACCTCAGACAAACGACGAATTTTTCGAAAACGTTGCTTGTAGAGATACTCCAAGTATAGCGAGGCAGACATGCAGGCTGATAATGAAAAGCGGTCAAGCGCGTGTTGGATCACCCGTTGAAGTGAAGTTCTGGTGGTTTGTCAGGTACACGCCTAATTGCAATGCTGCATGAAAATTGATCAGGCTTGGAGTTTGCGAATTAGCGCTTTTTTTTTACGAAGCAACGGCATCTTGCGACCACCGATAGTTATCGATATTTGCCATCTGACATTTTGCCAATAGTGAGAAAATTCTAGAAAATTGACAAATTGAAAGTATTTTTATTATTTTAAGGGGTTATGCCTAGTTATAAAAGTCGAAAAATCACTTTTTTATTTAAACTAATATATTTTGACGAAATATCATCTTATAAATGGTCCCTGAAAATTTCAAGGTGATCGGATGAAAATTGACAGATTTATAGGCTATGTTGACGCCCGTCGGCGTGTCGTTTGAAAGTTTGAACGCTTTTTTTTTCAGAAGTACGTTTTCAAAACTGGTGAGAAAAATATCACAAATACGTAAAAATATAGTATTTGATCGAAGGATTTTTTTCCCGACGTATACTTTCGATTTGACGAATGAAAAATGTCCATTTTTTTTTGCAAAAATGAAAACTCTCACTTTGATCATGCGCCATTTTGTTTTAATTTGATATTCCGGAAATTCATTCGATTAATCATAGGAGAAACTAAGACGAAATCTGTTTGATTTTTTCATATTAAATAATCTGGTCCAGAAGGGCACTTTCTTTTGGAAAGGGCTTTTGCTCATGGCAAAAGACATTTTGCTCACCGCAAAATTTCGAGAGGTGCTTCCTATGCTGGTAATAATTCAATATTTTTACACAAAAAAATTGCAGACTGTTCTTCAGATAATAGTTTTTCAAATACCTATTTTTTGTAAAATTTTGTCATGACAATTTTCTAAAAAAAAATTCCGAAAATGAGCTGTTTTTGACTGTTACAACTAGGCATGACCCGTTGATGTTAAACTTCACTCGTCGTTTTTCCCGACAATTGGTGATTTTTGACATATCGAAATGTCAAATGGAGAACACTTCTTCTTGTGTTTCCTGGATAACGAACCACGATCAACTTGACAGTACTCCCTAAAAACTATACTTGCGAATTATTAGAAAAAATACAACCAAACGTTTACAAAAATAAAATAATATACAAAAATGAAATAATATACAAAAATATTTGTAGGCGTTAACATGACAGCCTACAAATCTGTCATTTTTTATCCGATCACCTTGCCATTTTCAGGGAACATTTATAAGATGATATACCGTGAAAATATATTGGTTTTGACAAAGGTGATTTTTCGATTTTCACAACTAGGCATAACCCCTTACCAAAAATAAAATAATACATGTAAAAAGTGTTTACTGGCACCGAGGTCCCAAAAACCAATTACGCCATCAATTTTCCCACAATGTGCGTTCAAATCTTCCAGCCAACCGGCGAAGAATTCTAACTTTCGGGTCAAAAGTGATAATTATTTTCAAGCCATGCAGCTCATCCGTCTTCTCTCCCTGCAAAGATGATTTCTCCACCGAAATAACAAGCCGGAGAAGCTCATGTGGGTGAACACATGTTCCCAAGGCGAGGAAACGCGAATGTCAAGAAATTTATCGCGTGGTCCAAATTCGCACCAACTTCCGAAGTCTCATATTGCCCGTGTGTAGTAAGAGTCAGCTCGTTCTCTGCCTGAATGGTGTCCATGTGTGTACGTGTGGTGGGGCCTCACCACACGGAAATACGTATTCCTGAGTAGGTCACTGGGACGCGGCTCGTTGCCGCGACGAGTGGCTCTCGCAGGATCAGTCAGTCCCCGCCGGCCACGACAGCCACTCTCTTGGGCCTTCGAGACCCAATACGAGACTCGCTGGGCGAGGAACCCACGAGGAACGATCTATAAACCAAACACGCTTTTCTCGCCTCATCGTCGCGATTTCAAAATTAATACACACATATATATATTTTTTTTTATTAAAAAAAAACACATATATATGTATACACATAATTCGTATACTTTTTGCAATATTCCCTCGTGGGTGGTGATTATTAGCCAAGGTGAAATTGCACTTTCCGGAAGTTTATCGCGCCATTAAAAATTCAATTAGTGAAGAGATAACGGGGGCGGAAGTAAGGTGAAGAAAAGTGTGTTACTCGTACGCGGTTTTTGAGCAGTAATTATAGTGATATTGTGACGTCGAATGGAACACTATATTTTCCCGTAATTAATTCGATAAGCCGTGATAGACGACTTTTTTTTATTGGATCGAAAGTTGGGGTACTTCCGCTAACTACGCATTGTTTTTTTTTACTGTGCGAACGAGTGACGTTCATCGTTTTTTTTTTTACATTTTTCGGCGATCGTCGCAGTGATCTGAAATAACAATCATTCATCCCAGGGACTAACACGTCGTTGTGATTCATTCACTCGATGACGTATTCGAATTCGAAAGAAATGGCTCCCTTGCGGGGAGAAACGGAGGAAAAAATAAAAATCGATTCGACGGTCCCACCCGGAAAGCGTGAATAAAAGAGAGCTTTGTGGTTTTATTTCTCGTGTTTGCTCGACTTGTTGGGCCGTCGAGTCTAGCCTCGACGATCGCAGAGTGAAACCCGCGGCGTTTCATTCAAGAATCGCCGGGGTGACTCTCGCGAGTTGTACAGGGGTAATGGTGACCGGTGTCACGCTTCCGCTTGATGAATGATGATCTTTGGTGCACCTCACCCGCTTCCAATAGTCCAACGTCGAATTCGGAGATATCTCGGACTACTCGAAACGCAAATGTGTCCGCGTGCTTCGAGAATTAATGAGTGCGAGCGACGGGGTCTTCTGTACACATCCCCGTGATTTCATTGAATCCTCTTCTTCGTCCAACGTCGCACGTTGATGACTCGGGAAGACCTGTATTGGTCGGCCCGGAATTTAATAAAAATTGCTATTCAATGTACAGGGCAGAGCGTCAAGAACGAACGTTTTTTAACCTTTATAGAAATGAAAAAAAGAAATGGGAGTTCGAATCCCTTGGGACCACAAAAAATCCTTTCGTCCCTTGAGAACTGGAAGAAAAATCATTAATAACCCCCGAGTGTGTTTGTGCAGTCGTTAAGAATTCTCTCGTCGCCTTAAATTCCAACGATCCGTCAATAGCGCTGAATCCGTTTGACGGAACTTCGAAAGCCATTTCTCTCGCTGTCCAAGTGTTTTTGGGAATTCGACAATCACGATCCGTCCTGATGAAATTGATGAAATAAATCTTCACACGATTAGGAATATTTGAAAAAAATCGTCAAGCTTCGAGCCGCAAGAGCGATCGGGCAATATTGACCCATCGTGGCGAAATATTACATTAAAAAAACGTAGTGCCCGCTCGGCAAAGATGTCCAAAAAAATCGTTATTAAAGTTTGAATCTGTTTGTCTCGTTGCAGAAAGTACGCGCACACGATGGAGAGAACGCGGAGGAGTATACGAAGGACCATTTTCAGTTTTTCACTGCCCTTGCTGCTAGCCCTAGTGAGTACCATTTTATCCAGCCACACTCGATCCTCCCAGATTCCCGCACCGCAAGTACCATCCACAGTGAAAACAAAAAACACCTTGCCGCCCGTAGAATTTGAGACGAATGTGGAAAAATGCCAATTGCGTGTAATTGCCGTCAATCATATACGTCTCGACGTCTGGTCCATCCTCACATCCGTTGACAGATTCATCGAAAGTCGCCGTCAGCTTCATACACGGACTGGCGTGCACTCCGAACTTTCCCGCTTTGATCCTGCCTTAAAATGAAAAGTGGAAAAAAAAGGGGTAGACAAAAAAGCTTCCGTTTCATTAGAGTCAAGTATCTATGGGCGAGTCATGCCGAGCAGGAATTATCGAAGCGTGCGATCGTGAGCACTTCATCACCGAAAGTACCGATTGAAACAAAGGGCAGGGGGGGCCTCCCTAAGACAAGCGATTCATTGCACCGGTCTAATTTGTCCCGACACTCAAGGTGGGAAGGACCTTTAGGCGATAAAGAAACGGCTGATTTTCATGATTTTTCTTTTAAAGGAAAGCTTTCTTCACCCGTTTTGAGACTCAGGGTGTGTTTTGTTACTGCTTTTGGCTATAATATGGTCTTTTTTTTAATCGTTAAAAATGGCGGAGGTATGGCACGGTCTTTTCTGGGTTGCGGCGGTCGTTGTCAGACGGCGTGACACGTAGCGTCGGCGGGATTAATCTGAGAAAAACTAACGAGGATTTTTTCTTTTATCAACACTTATAAGCGGAATATGAACCAAGAAAAAGCGAGAAATGTTGAAAATCGATGAAATGGTACGCATTGAAACAAAAATATTTAGATTCTCGGAAAAATGGCTACATTTCGCAAGGAAGAAATACATCTTCTTTAATTTTCAAAAACATTTAGGTTCATGTTTAAGACAATAAGCTTAGAAAGATTTCTACCAAATTTCATCAGAATCGGTCGATTAGTTTTTGAGCTATACGTCACGCCAGCTTTGAAAATGCAGTTTAAAAAACCGTGCCATACCTCCGCCATTTTTAAATATTAATAAAAAAATGATTAAAAAAACCACGTAACAGCCAAAGTAGTAATAAAACATACCTACCCTAAGTCTCAAAAAGGGTGCAAAATCTTGCATTAAAAAAATCATGAAAATCGGCAAAAAAAATTCTCGCCTAAAGGTATCTCCCCCATAAATTCCCCGTGTAAAGGCCGACGCGCTTCCTTCCTGTGTTATTTTTTCCGGCGCTAGATTCCGGGTCAAAGGAAAATATCCCCACGCGAACGGCGCTCAAGATGTGCCTCCTCCGTGGTATTTTATTTGCAATCGGGCACGTACCGCTCATTAACCATTGTAAATCGTGGAATGAAAAATACACACGGAGATTTGTCTCCGTGTGCGTGCAAGACGACGACCGTGCGTTAGGATATCGTACGGACTCGCAGGTAGAAGCGTGCGATACGCGCAGATGCCCGGCTGATGGGCAGAAGGGCGCGAGGCCGGTGGTAGCTCGATTAAAAAAGTGAGACATACGCCCTTTTTTCGGTTCAAAGTCGGTACACAGTGTGTTCAGACTGTAAGCGAGCCGCCGAACCGAAGATAGTAGGTCACTGCGCCGGACGCGGTGCCCTCCTCCTCCGCAACGTTCAGCCACCTCTTTCGTGAGAGGGGCACACTTCTTTCTTTTTCTCCTTCTCCGATGACACTACGCGCTCCCCTGGGAGTGTGCACCTTCGGGGGATCGCACCTTACGCGAGAGAGAGAGAGAGGGGGAGAGAGAGAGAGAGAGAGAGAGAGAGAGAGAGAGAGAGAGAGAGAGAGAGAGAGAGAGAGAGAGAGAGAGAGAGAGAGAGAGCGAGAGGGAGGGAGGGAGGGAGAGAGAGAGAGAGAGAGAGAGAGAGAGAGAGAGAGAGAAGATGCATGCGCTTTCTGGAGGGGTGGATGGTGCGAGGAGGGAGGGAAAGAGAAGACAACGTTCAAAGCGAGTACGTCAGGAACGGGTACCCGAGCCAGTAATGCCACACGAGAATCAACTTTTTTTTTATTGTTATTTCTTTTGACGACTCCAAGAGCAGCTTTCTTTCCTGAGAAACGTCTCGCGTCTCCCGTATTACTCGTCACCCTGGTTTGTCTTTAGTCAGAACCAATTGCACCTATGGTCCTCATCCTCCCTCTCTCTCTCTCTCTCTCTCTCTCTCTCTCTCTCTCTCTCTCTCTCTCTCTCTCTGTTTTTCACTCTTTTTCTCACTGTTCGAGATATCTCATCTGTCTCGAGACTTGTCGTCCACGACATCTTGAAGAGACGACACATGCTCGCGCAACTCCAGGACTTCTCTCTCTCTCTCTCTCGCTCTCTCTCTCTCTTTCTATGTTTTTCTCCGACAATCCGCTACTCGAAGCACACCCGTTTAATCCACTTGGTATACTCCAGTTCAGTAGTACGATCGCGGTTCTCTCGCACCGGATCGCTCGATCGATTTGTATCAAGAGATCGAGACCATTTGTACAGGTATAGGTAAACTTTTACTGTACGTAAGCGCAGGTATGCATCCACTGGAGTTACTCCCGTAGACGTTTCCTTTTTTTGCTTTCGTTCGGAGTATTTGATGCATGGTCGAATGAGTATTGGTTGAAGGGAAAGAAAATTTCTAGCTTTTCGCGAGTGAGGTTCACTGGGTGGCTTTCCTGTACTTCCGGATTCGAATCATCCGATTTTCGGTTCTTCGATTGGGCTGAAGTCGATAGGGTGCTTCCGATCGTACGAAATTGTCATATTCGTAGGTGCAGGCACGATTTAGACGAGGCTATCATAAGGACGAATGAAATGGACGTTTGTGGGGCGAAAAATGCGGTTTTCTGGTTACTTTTTTCGTTAGGGAGGAGAAACCTTGAAGAAATACGTTTTTTATTGGTCCGTTTGGGGTTTAGGGTTATGCCTTGTTGCAACAGTCGAAAACAGCTATAAAAAACAAATTAAATAGAAAATCGCGATGACTCGTTTACACAAAAATCGGGTATTTGACAAAGTATGACATGAAGAATACTCTGTAATTTTTTCGTGTCAAAATATTTAATCATAATCGATTTACAGCCGATTTTCGAGAAGCTCCTCTCCAAAACGTCTTTTGCTGTGAGCAATGCCCTTCTCAACGAAGCTATCTAACA
The DNA here is from genome assembly GCA_963210295.1 of Ophion ellenae. Classification (NCBI taxonomy): domain Eukaryota; kingdom Metazoa; phylum Arthropoda; class Insecta; order Hymenoptera; family Ichneumonidae; genus Ophion; species Ophion ellenae. The sequence goes on along the minus strand of OY723391.1, from coordinate 26,409,982 downwards.
TAAAAAAATTTAACAGATTTCGTTAGTATATTAGTTTGTTCTATGATTAATCAAAGGAATTTTAATTTGATCAAATTCAATATGAAATTTAAAAAAATGGTGCGTTTTTAAAGTGAGAGTTTAGATGTTCGTGAAAAATGGGTATTTTTCGGTCATGAAAATAGGAAGTACACATTCGAAAAAAATCCTTCGATCAAAGACTATTTTTTTACATCTAGAAAAAGCTCTAAAAGTTCAGAAAGATAGATCCATTAGTTTTCTAGATTATTTTCTCAGCGACTTTGAAAACGTACTTGCGAGAAAGAAACGTGTAAAGTTTCGAACGACGCTCCGAGCGTTTCAACGGGCGTCAACATGACAGCCTGCAAATCTGTCATTTTTTATCCGATCTCCTTGACATTTTCAGAGAACATTTATGAGATGATATACTGGAAAATAAATTGGTTTTGACAAAAGTGATTTTTCGATTTTTACAACTAGGCATACCCCTTAAGTACTTCATTAACTTTTTCGGTACGGGAAGAACTCATTGAATGATTACGTATTCCTGATTACTTGTAAATTGATTATGAACGACAGATCCTTCAAGGCTATCAATGACTCATCGAATTTTATCCAATGCCTAGATACCCAAATTGCGGTATATCAGGATTGCAGTGAAAAATTGCTCACTCCATCATCTCGTTCCGATCGAGATTGTGGATCGGAGATTTCCCTGTTGTTTTTTCTCTTCATCCTTCATCGTATTTTTTTCTATTTCACACCATCTAATTTGTATTCCATCGTGTAATCTTTTGGAGATCGCTTAGAAAAAACATCAAGGGCCCGGGGGGACACGTTGGGCGTCTGCCCAACGAGAAGACTTCATCGATCTTTCACACATACATCCGAACATTTTGACGCTTTCGACACGAGTGGTTTTTTAATTATGAGAGTCGGCGCGTTCCACCGTTCTTCATCCATCGTCGTCGTGCCTTCCATTCGTGAAAAATTCGAGAAAATCTTCGACCGGCGCGCGCGGGATTTCGTTCGAAATTTAATTTTTCTGGTCGCACCGTCCCGCGGGATGGTGGCGTTCCCGACGCGCTTTTTCCTCGACGGCGGTGTTCAGCCGTGAAGGGATGGCGGCAGGCGGGGGCGTTACCTGCGGCCGTAACGAAATCGCTAGTGACTGAATTCCCGTGGGAAGGGTTTCTTACGGAAAATAGACTTGTTTATATAAACTACTGTATCAATCGGGTAATTTTATGTTCATTTTTAAGTCATTTCAATTTCATTTTTAAAGAATTGTAAACTAGTTTTTGAAGAATTTCAAATTCATTGTTAAAGAATTTTTTATTCATTTTTAAAGAATTTTTCGATTTATTTTTTGGCAATTTACAATTCAGAATGTATTTTTTTTTTATTCGTTCTTTCCTTAGGTACACGCTTTTCGCGTTTGTTACCTATTCTTTCCCTTCATTGTGCCCGTTTCTTTCCTCTACTGTTTACTCCTTTTTTTTCTCCATCTTTCTCCTTGTTCCCCCCCTCCTCTTGCGGCCGCAGCCGACTTCCCCCTCTGTATTATATTCATCATGACATTTCTGTCATGGGTATAGGGAAACTGCGGAAAACCTATACCAATACAGCCGGTCATCGAATTCGCCCCCCAGTCGTGGAACTAGTCTTATTTCGCCGCGAAATGCCGAAGAAAAACATTTCACGACGAAATGTACGCGACTGGGATTCGAACCCGGGACCTCCCGGTCCGCTGGTTTAGTGGCGAGCACGCTAACCACTAGACCATCGCACCGGTTATTTACAATTCATTTTTCACCCATTTAAAATCCATTTTCGAGGAATTTCACATTTATTGTTAAATAGGTTTGAATTCATTTTCGAGTAATTTTTCATTCATTTTTGAGTATTTTTCAAATCATTTTTTGGTTTTTTTCCATTTTTTATTAAAAATCTTCAATTTATTTTAAAGAAATTTCATATTCTTAGTCGCGGAAGTTTAAATTCATTAGAAATTTATTTTAAAGTACCGCAAAACTACACAACTATGGTCCACATTTGTCAGGTTTCAAATTTGTGTTTCTCCCACTAAAGAGTGCATTTACATATTTAATACCTCGCTTTTATATATTTACCTCAGATTTATATATCTAATAGTCGCAGCCAATGCCATTTTGTTTGAAGCAGTAACTGTACTATAATTCTGCAGTTTTACGGTAATTTTAAATTCATTTTCAAGCAGTTTTACATTTACATTTATTTACATTTATTTACATTTATTTTGTAGCGTAATTGCAAATACTATTTTCTCGCATATTATTCGCACTATGGCTATTTAACAGATAGAATTTCCTCTGGAATATATTTCAGAGGAAACAAATGACTTCAACTTCCCGAGTATTAAAAACCGAGCGAGTAAGAGCCGATACTCGATACTTATGTGGGAAAAACGGCAAACCCAAACCGCGCATATAAAGGAAAGGCCTCTCGATTTCTCGGCAGGTGTGTTACGCCTTAATGCGTGTATCTACCCGAATTTTCCTTGCCGCCCGCCTCACTGCAAAAAACGTGGAAGAGTAGTTTTTTGTTTTCGACACGAGATGCCGTAGCATTTTTTTCGTAATTTTTCCGATCCCCCAGAAACGGAGCGCTCTGCATGAGGCTGCAAGAGATAGAGAGAGAGAGAGAAAGGTTTTGGAGGAAGCGAGGTATGAAGAATGAGTGACAGAAACAGAGGGATGTTCAAATGAAGGAGAGAAGCGGAGAGAGGAAAAGAGATTTGGAATAGCCCTCGATTAGGCCAAATTACTCCAGCGGTTCCGTCTCTTCTCATCTTACACTCAAAGTAAAAAAAAACTTTTGTAGTTCCTTCAGAGGCATTTTTCACGTTCCATTATTTCCCTCCACCTTATTTTTTTGTCTGCCTCGAGCATCCACTTTTCCGTAGGCGGTGTTTATCCGTTGATGGAAAATCTGCGACGACCCTGTCCATCATCATTTCTCCATTTGTAATTTACACAACTTGAAACTGAAAAATTTGTTCTTGTGCCCAGCAATGCCTGAGAAGACAAAGAAACATTCCAACTCATTACGATCTACGTATTTATTTTACGATCAATTCCAAAAAGATACGCGAAGAAATCATTTTTGTACTTCGGTTTATTAAACTATTTATCGATTGTATTATTATTCGCAGTTCAATTATCACTGATAATTAATTCCTTACTATGAATTAATAATGTAACTCATGTTTCCAAAACTCTATATAAATTTGATTAATCTCCTATGGAATAGGAAGATCCATTTTATCAATGAATTACATCGTTGGATACGGAAAAACTTTCTTCGTCCTTGTTCGTAAAGTCACGTCATAGTGACACTGAAATTTCGATCATTCGTCGCGCCATTGACAATTTCACTGGGAAGCGAGATAGCGAAAGAGAAGAATGGAGGGGGGGTTTGGACGCAGTAGAATGAAACATAGTGACGCGTCATTCATCACGATGCAAGGCGCCTCTATCGCCTCTGTGGTCCATCTGCCGACCTTGTCTGGCTCCCTTGCGGTCGATCACGACGTCGCTCCTCCCACTCGCATTTCTTCCTTTACTCTGTCTCTTCGAGTCCTTTTCCTTCAAACGCCTACCACTTAGCTTGATGGCAGTTCCTTTTATAACATTCTACCACAATCTCCTGTTCTATTTCACGATTCTAGGCGGTCAGTCGTGGAAGCATTCTATTCATTAGGTGCCAATGTCTAGGGGTCTACGATAAAGTACATTTGGCTCGGATTAAAAATCCATAAAGCGATCAATAATTGTAAAAAAATCGCGATGTGAATTTGAATCAATGAGTATTTTTTATTTTACTTTGAGTAGCAAAGAGTCATTAATTTTGAGTTTTCTTTTGTAACCGAGGCATTTTAAGGGATGCTCCGACAATTTAGATTCGAAGGATCTAATAATTATTTTTATGGTGTTGAAATGTGTACCGTTGGAATACATTTTTTTCTTTCTTAATTTTTAGTATTATCTAAAAAGTTATTCCGCAAATTCAGGCTGTGGATCTCTGATGGGGATCTTAAAAGACGGTTGAGTATTTTTCAGATTGAAGCTCCCATAGAAAAATTGGGCCATCAAAAAATTATACAACTGTATTGGAACGATGGTAATTTCGCCATTATTGTCTTTAAAAAATGACGCGTTTTTTTTGGTTTGCTTTAATTTTATTATAAGCTTTGAATAAATGAACTTTCATCACATCGATAACGAAATATCTAATCATTTTTGTATTCAATGACAACAATTAAAGGGGGATTCTAGAGGCCTAAATTTCGGACTGATTGAAGAAAACAAACAATATTTTTACCATCTCTTTATAGTCTTTTCAATGATGTTGTAAAAACTTACAAAAACGATTTGTGCAAAAAAATACTTTTGAAAATGTTATGGGCCTCTAAATATGGACGTGATAAAAAAGGGTTGAGGCGGTTGATAATGTCATTCCAAAGCTCCCATTAAACAAAAACTATAAGACTATAAAAAATATAAAAACTATATTCTAACTATAAATATACTAACTATAAAATAAATATACTATAAAATAAATATAAAATAAATATACTAACTATAAAAAATTAGACCATTTTTCTTAATCAATAAAAATGTCATTATGGTAGGTTCCAAAGGAAAAAAAAGTTTTTACGGTTTCTGAAAAAGGTCATTTTTCGCCCCATTTTTCTTTTCAAAGTTAACCTTTTTTTTTACTTCCGAGTGAAACTCGAAATTTTATGTCAACCAGGTTAATAAAAGTAGTTTCGAGAAAAAAACGTGTTTAAACTTTTCAGTACAATTTCAGACAACCATAACTAGGTGGTATAATGGCATGTTATACTTACGTTACATTAATCGGCTATTTCTGCTTCGTAAAGTACCCTCTTCGATTTCGGAATGATGATTTCCTGGAGCTTGTTCTTCCTTGCGAGCAGTTCTGGCTTCCTTGAGGCTTCTGAAGTTATCCGACCGGTCGATCCTATTCTGGCCTCGTTTGTTGGCAAAAATATCGGCAATTTCGAAATTTCCTTTTGCAGGAATATTCTTAAACTCAACTTTAGGAAAATGCAAAAAAACCAATTATTTTCAATTTCCCGACTAGAATGCTGCCTTAGCTGAAAGGCTTCGACAAAGTATGTTATCAATGTTACGCTGAAAACTTACTGGCTTTCCGTAGTTTGTCCACGCGCCGTTTAAAATGTAGAAAAGAGCATCCGAAAACCAGGAGTCTCGGAGAAATCGAGAAGAAAAGACAATAGATATTCACAGTTAATTATCATGACTTCTGTGAAGAGTTCAAAGTCCCCCTCGTCATTTGCTTCGTGGCACACTGAGCTTCCTAATATGTGGCTCGGCTAGCTGTTCTCACTGAAGAATCCCGCTGTCGGGCGAGTCTTTCGCGCCGCGGTCTTTTTCAATTATGAAACCTTTTTCAATTAAAATCGTTGCGTCTCTCATTCGCGCACAATGCCTACACGCCTGTACATACTTGTGCTATATAAGGCGCAGATTCTATTATACTTGGCTCATTCACTTTTTTCAACTTATTATAAAAATGTCAGTGCAGCGTTAACCCAATTCTCATGATTCTTCTCCTGCGACGAGCGCCGTCCTCGCGTTGTCATTTTTTCGTTCCTCCCCTTAATGAATTCAATTTTTTTTTGCAACCTTCGTCGTGCTCGCTTCTGGCGGGGTTACACGCGCATACGAGATCGTGAGAAATTCATTTCCGGAAAATTGACGCGCGTAAATACGTGGACGGGAGAGCGCAGATTTTGGAAATTTCTGTCAACATCTGTTTTCAAAATCTCCGCGACCACCGGCGCCGAAAATGCCGGATGGGCGACCGCTCAGTCACAAATTTTGGGTAGAGGTTGAATATGATCGTAGAATCCAGCAAGATGTAGGGGGGAGTGGGCTACAATGTATCACGGGGCACTGCGAGCTAGATGCGGGGGAATATCATTTCAACCCTTATTTCATAACCCAAACAACCAAAACAAACCCAAACTAACGTATTTAAAAAATCGTATATTTTCCGGAAATATATTTTTTTCTCAATAAAGTACCCCTCCCCCATAATTAAAAAAAACATATCTCCATACTTCAGAATAGCCCCGAATACGTGAAAAAATTTTTGGAGCCGATTTTGGCTGCAGCCCCACTTGTAAATATTTACCGAAAATGGTACCGGGCATTGAAGTTTCCATGGCATTAAAGTTTCCATCATTGGGATGCAACGAAAATGTTTTTTTTTTAATTGCCCAATTTACTTCGGGCATATTCAGGCTACCAAAATCACTGAAAGATTTTTGAAGCTCCTTATTAGGGTTTCATAACCGGAACTGGAAGGGAACAAATAATTTACATAGTCATCAAATAAGAAATGAAAAAAAATAAAAAATTTTCGTTGCACTCCAACTATGCGAACTTCAACACCATGCAATTCGTGGCTGTTGGACCAATGAACTGGATTGACCCAGATTGTTTGAGCTCATTTTTTTTCATCGCTCATGGCCTCACAAGTGTTGGCTCTGATGAAATCAATATCAAATGAAAAATTAAATGAAAATTAATCCATTGACATTTAGATAAATCGATTTTTCGTAAAACTTGCGACAGGTCCGTAATTCAAATCCCGAGATACGGAGTATTGGAAAGCGGGCATAGGAGGAGATGGGAGAGAGAGAGAGAGAGAGAGAGAGAGAGAGAGAGAGAGAGAGAGAGAAGCGAAACGCGGATATGGCTCTAGGACCTGTACGCGCCTTCTCGTCTGAGTTCGCTTTCTAAACACGAAACGGGTCACGTCCGACCAATTGTCTTTCCTTGTATGTCTGTTCGTGCAAAGGACATTACCCCTGCTCTCGCAAGGATGCCTCCTTAACTCTTTTGCTCCTGTATCTTCGGCCTTTTTGTTTCTCACATGTTCTCCCTTCGCCTGCTGCCACTTGCCGCATGCCAAGGACGAGTAGCATTTTTTCCTCTCCTTCTTGACTGACTCTCTTCGTTCTCTCGATTGCTACTTTTTTTTCCTCGAGCGTATTTCGCGCAGGTCATTTTTCTCGCGCTTAACGATCCTTCGAACAGCGCAATAATAGGAAAAAAAAGAAGAGAGTGGTAGGAAGCGCCTTAGGTGCAGAACCAGGGAAGAGTCAATGGTGGGAAAAAGAATTTAAAAAATGAATGGGACGAAAAAAGTAGAAGAGAACCAAATACACCGACGTCGAGCTCACTCGTGCTCTCGCTGCCCCAGATAATTGTGAAAAATTCCTGTCTTTCATATTTCGTGGCGGTGGGCAGTGAAAGTACAACGCGTAGGCAGCGGAAACGCGAGGAATTTTCGTCGTTCATTCTCATGGGCTATGTAAAAGTGAAAATTCACGAAAGCGTTTGCGCTCCTTTTTTACATGCTTTTATTGAACTTGGCTTTTTGTGAGATGCAAGGAGGAAAATCGATATTTCACTCACTTCCCGAATACTTAGAGCTTGGAAATTTTGCACACATGCATCTAAAAGGTGACAATGCATGATGCAGTTAAAAAAGAATTCATAAAATGTTCAACTTTTCATGTAAAATTAGCGATATGTAATCATCCATATAAAATGTCACCAACAAACAAATTCGTAGCCGACTGTGAAAAGTTTATATGCAGCAATTGGTCGTGAGTTCAATATCAATTACAGTCTTTATTTATTTATTATTATTATTAATAATAAATAAATAATAAATAAATTATTAATAATAAATAAATAATAATATTATTTACTATTATTTTTTTACAAGCATTCCATGTTCCTGACGTACAAACTCGGACACTAGTAAACTACTAGTTACGACTCACTAGTGAAATCAATTAACGGAGACTTTGTCCTTGGAGTGCTATATTTCAGGTGTTTGCATTTTATTTTTTTAAAGGAAACGAGTAAAGCTTTTTTTCTTGCTTTTATTCATGATATACAGAACGTTGAAAAAAAATTTTTTTGAAAAAAAAAAACCAAATTGGCGGCCGTTGCAGCTCCGCGAAAACAGGTCCTCAAATCGCGGGAGGTAAACGGCTGACATCACTGCCCCCTCTTTGTTGATCTGAAACACAAATTCAAAGCATATTATCAATCTGTGACCCTTTGGTCATGGAATGACGGATGGGTTTTTCGTTTAGTACAAATTTCGGAAAATGGCGGCAATAAAAAAAAATCGAATTTCCGCGTTTTTTTTCGCATAAAAAGATAAATAATAAATGCAAAAATGTATCTATCGAAAAAACGATCCGTCATTCCGTGAAGACATATTTTCTGAGTATGCTCTCCAAATTTCAGGTCGATATGTTAATTACAGCGGTCAGGAGAATGTCAGCCATTTTTAAAAACGTGTTTTCGAGAAAAAAACGCGTTTAAAGTTTTGTAATGTGTTTACACAAATGTGTTTATAATTACCGCTAATCGGCAATGCCTGGTCCATAGAGGCATCCCTCCTCTTCTTCTAGCTGCTCATGTTGAGCCGCTAACATCTCCCGCCGATTTCAAGGACAAAGTCTCCCTTAAAGACTAAAAGGTAGAACATAATTTATATGTAAACAAATTTAAAAAAAAACAAGCTTTTACTTAATGTACTAAAAAGTAGAAAATAATTTTTTTTATCAAGTCACCTATATGTGACTATAAATAAAAGCTTGAAAAATAATCTTCAATTTACATAAATCCGTTAACATATCAACTGTATTTAATTTACTGTTAAATAACCTTAGATATATTAAATAAAAATCCAGAAATTGAGTATAAACGAGTGATAATAATTTCTCTAATTACTATTGTACCAAATTAAATGCGGTTAATGAAACGGACTTAATCAAATTCATTAAACATTTAAAAAGTGAAGCGCTCCAGGCTTTTGAATAAAAGCTTGTTTTTTAGAATAATTTTTTCACATATGATTGTTTTCTTGCTCTTCCTCTCTCGGTCTCTCTCTCTTTCTCTCTATTCCTCGAGGTGAATTTCTTCATTTTTTACCTACTCTGATGATTTGGTTAACAAAGGCATTCGCTTTCTTCCCAACAAAGACCTACGAAGAACGAAATTACGCCCAACGAAAAGGGCCGAATGGTGACCGACTTTCTTAAATTTTAGGAGGTCGCGGTTACTCTAGCGTTAACAGTTAGCCGAGAATTTCTAGTCTCTCCGCACACTATGGTCCAAGTACCCTCGTGACTCGAGAAAGGAGCATGTTTCTCAAAATTCCAAGAATGAAAGTATCCTCGCTCATTGAGTCACCAGCATTCGGATAGGAGTTAGAAAAAAAGCATACGTTTCTATATAGGGAAATACGGGATATCTGCTCCGATCTTATCAGGATCTTGTGTCGTAGATTGCCCGTCACGTTTTATCCGAGGCTGATGAGAAAAACAAATGGTATGGTGCCGCAGCGCGTTTTTTGAATCCATTGCACTTCGAACTCGCCGTGTGTATCCATGAAAATGTTTTTTTCATCCACTTTGTTGACGTTGCCTCATCTATGAGGCTATTCGATTTTATCAACCCGCACTTATATGTGAAAAAAATTAAAAATACGTATAAGTTATTGCATGCTGTCCTTTTTGCAATCTAAAAAGCAGGGCTAAAAAAAATCAGTTAAAAAAAAGTAGTCATGTAAAATGTGATGTGAATGCCTTTTTGGGATTTTTATTGACGATACTAATCGAGCAATCAAAATGAAGCTTAGAGAGTTTATTTAACATATCTGTAGGTACTTGAAAAAATTCCTTATTTTCCAAAAAAATATAATATGGGAGACTAGTGGCCGGTGCCAAGAGAAGGCCTTTTTGAGGCCCTCCACGGGCGGACTCGTTCGAGACGCACATGAGCACCTAGATCAGAACATAAAAAATATTCCTAATCTAGATGAGTTTCGCTAGCGAAGTACACACGATTATTACAAAATATTGACTTTTTCAAATTTGACACTGTTTGGAAAAATAGTCGCGTTTTCGGTTGGGAAATCGACCTTAGCTTTATTTATAATAACCGTAATTGTTAATTGATCGTAAAAATCGTGTGTACTTTGCTAGAAACTCTACCCAAAAGGCTACAGTTGAAATTTGAAGCCAATCGGTTGGAAATTGTAGGAGCCACCCACTTTTTAAAACACGGTTTCAAGAAAAAACACGTTTAAAATTTCAACACCATTTTTCTTCGTAGCATATAATTCTTGGTGTTTATACATATCAATCATATTTGGATGTCCATTCTTGGGATGTTTATTTAAGCCGATTAAAACAAAATACACGTTTTTCAAAGGTATATAAGGCCTCAAGAGTTGGGGACTATTCGACTTGATACGAATCGCAATCTATCTCTATGTCAGATCAATGATTGACTACAATCGTCAGTCTGTTTCATCTCACGAGTTCCAACGTTATACCAATGTGGGTTTTTACGTACTGCCTTTCCCAACTGAACCCTTTCCTATCACTCCCTAGCCCCACTTTGCTAATTTACGCTGACTTCCGTTGCGTCTACGGTCTTCTTTAGCTACACTGTACCTTTTTCGAGGGTACGGGGAAACTGTGGAAAACCCGTATCGGTATAGACGGTCTCGGATTCTTCTCATTCTCTGGTGCACACACGTTTTACTCATCTGCACCAAGGTTTCAAAAGTATTGGCCTTCCGCTGACTGGATGATGCGTCGGCAGGTGCACGGCTAAGCGGTCACCGCTCCGAGTATTGGGCATGCACAACGCTGCTTACCTCGAAGTATCGCCGCAGCCGATCCTCGACCGCCCATTCAACACTGTCAGCTATTAATCGTTGATCCATAAACCTACATATTAGATGTTTATACATACATACATACATATATATTTACATATATATATATATATATATATATATATATATATATATATATATATATATATATATATATATATATATATATATATATATATATATATATATATATATACGGGGTGTCCTGTTATCAATGGATAATCCTGCAACTGTCGATAGGTCAGATCATGTCCTACTACAGTCGAACCTTGATATAACGAAGATTTGTCCGTTCCCTTCCGATAGACACCCGAGACCTTTATACAACAACATAATAATATACTTTGTGCCCTAATTGCTAATTGCTTGTAAAAATGGCTCTAATTTGAACCTTTCTTTCAAAAAAAAAAAAAAAACCCTATATTTATACCACTAATATTTTTTTTCAAAGAACATTCTAAACAACATGATCTCGATGTAACGAAAACTCGATACAACGAACTTCCCTAGAGATTCGTTATATCGAGGTTCGACTGTATATGCTGCGAATTCAGTTTAGTAAAAGCCCCACGGTTTTCGGGATTTTGGGCTTCATGTTATTTTTTGAGAAAAAATAATCTGCATTTGGGTTTTCGCATGCCATTTCTACGGATGATATGAATCGACAATAACTAAGTAACTTTTTAAAGTAATTGGCACGATATGCATAGTACATTTTTTTGACACCGTAGGCTATCAAAGTCGCATGTTCGAATTGGTTTGTATGAAAATTCTGCATAAGAGCTTTTTTCATAAAGTTTCCTTAACATTTGAGCTTAAAACAAAGACTTTTCTAAATAAAAAAAACAGCCGAGAGTATTTTTTAAAAGACAGGGTCGAAAAAGTTATCATTTGTAGAAATGGCATGCGAAACCCAAAAGCAGACGATTTTTATCTCGAAAACCGTGGGACTTTTATTAAGGTGAAATTTCAGCATATAGTTGAACATGATCTGACTTATCGACAGTTGCAGGATTATCCATTCATAATAGGACACCCTATATATATATATATATATATATATATATATATATATATATATATATATATATATATATATATATATATATATATATATATATATATATATACTCATTATGATGTTTAACCATCGAGTTAACAATTCCATACATAACGAAATGTTAACTCGACGGTTAAACATCAGGAGTAGCACCAGGAATCAGGTTTCTATTTCAAAACACGTGAGACACGAAGATCGACGATCGACCTGTCCTAATCTGCGGATACACGAGCGCAAACTTGTTATATACGTATATAGCGAGGTTGAAGAGACGAGGTTAACCTAGAATGCGAGAGACGTCGCCCAGGGCGTTGTTCCCTAGTCACGTATATGCTTAACTGGTGTGCTATACCTCGACGCGACATCCACAAGAATTTTCTCTATACGTGAATGCGCGTGCTATATAGCCTAACGACAAATTCTCCCGTGAAGAATCCGCGAGTTGAGAAAAAAGAGTATATAAAAGGAAAAAAAGAAAGCGAGGATTCTCAAAAATTAACTGTACCCATACCAAATTCTTATTTATATATTCATGCGTTTTCTCGTTTTTTTTCCCCGTACGTCATCAAGCTGAGAATCCACCAATTAGTTTTTTACCGACTCTCGGAGATATTCAGGTCCTCGATCGATTCTTTTTGGATTCGAATCAACATTTTTCTCTCGGGAATTATTAACCTCGATTTAATCGAGATGCGATCTGACGAATTTTTGACCCACTTTTTCCATTCCTCGATTCGTTTATCGAAACGCCGATAAGTACGAACGCGAAACGGTTAATTCGCTGATTAAAGATCGTAGAAAAATATCGCCGTTGAGTTGCCGATCTGTCGAGAGTGAATTACCATTGAAAAATCGAACGAACCCAAGGGTTACGTGGCTCGTTTGATTTTTCATCGAGCCGAAGATTATTCGGTTTGATTTGAAATTCAATAAATTGCAGCACCGCAGTCGAACGGAATTTGATTTCCGTCGTTAAGGGGCTATGCCAGTGTGAACGCTGAAAATTTGGGTGATTTTCGGGAATTTTTTGGAAGAAAAGTACTCAATTAAATGTTTCGGAAAATTAAGAATATATTTGGCTATATTTGCCCTATGTTACATAATTTTTTCATAGAAAAATATTGAGATCCAAACGACTTATGCGCTGCCTTCGGAGGCGCCAAAAAAAAAGTTCCTCCACTGCTGACATGATTCCGGCCGATTAAGTAGCTGAAACCGAAAAAGGAAAAAATGTCATTAAACTGGAAGGTATTCCTGTACAATGACGTAGGATTTTCGAAAAATATCAAAATCTAACAAAATGGCGTAGTTATGAAAAAAGTGTGTGTTTTCTTGCCTATAAAATGGTCGTTTTTTTTCAATGCCAAATCGTCAATTTTCATCCAATCAAAAATATCCTACGTCATTGTAGAGCAAATATATTCAAGAGTACTCAGTTCAAATTTCAAGTCAATCGGATAATTGGTCTTTGAGTTACAATGTCAGCAAATTTTAAAAATCTCATTTCGAGAAAAACGCGTTTAAAGATTTTCCTATCGATTTTTGCAAGATAAAATGATATGAGATACGACTTTGAATTTTATACAGGATATTCTTAAAAGTATAAACTGTCAAAAAAGGCAACAAAAAATCGATTTTTTAAAATTGTCACACTGGTATAGCCCCTTAAAACTTCGTCCGAGTAGACTCGACTCGGCTGAATGATTTTTCTGGGTGCAACGGCCTGTGCGCAATATTGCTCAATTTTTTTAGCGACGTGAAAGAAAGCTCGATTTATTGGCATTCCGTTCAATGTGAGTATACGTAGGAGGGTCAGGTCCAAAACGCGCGAGGAATTCGAAATGCAACGAGTGGCCTGCATTGGGTCACGAGTGTTTCTTCTTCTCATTCTCCTCATCGCTCGAGCCTCATTTTTCTCCTCTGAATTTCTGCGCCATCAAATACCCCGGACACATACGCGCACAATTGTGGGTACAGATGATTACGACGAAGCCGAGAAAAAATGACAAAATTGAAAAAAGTTTGACCTAAAAACGAATGAAAATGGTATGGAGTATTCCGAATATGCTTGTGAGCCTGCATCAAATATTTTTTCCACTGTGACACCTCATTTCTGTGAGTTTCGAAAAAATTTCGAAACAACCTCACCATGGGATTTTCACTCCGCGACACACGCTCACGTGCGTACGACATGAAGCGTCATTGCATTTAGACACGTCCATACCGAGCTCTCTTTATTACCCGTACTTTCTGCTCCACACGAGAGTTTCACAATTTTTCCTGTAACACGCTTTGGAAAGCCGAAACGGAGCATAATTGCTTCGAAGCCTACGTGCTCGGGGTTCAACACTTTCGTCGTTTTTGTTAACGAAGTGTCGGACGACGCAACTCATAATTAAAATGTCCGAGTACATTTTCTCGGTGTGAAACCATCACCAAGGTATCGCTTTCGAAAGACACTCCACTGTACACGAAAGGTGACTACACGTGTTTCGGGGCACACATTTATCGGGGTCGATCGTATCTATGGAATGCTATACGGAAATCATTCAGAGAGTGTAAATCCTATAAACAATGCAGAGTGTACACATTTTATCGAGCTTGTGATCAACGTGAAGATCTTGTACAAATATCCTAGATTCTTGAAGCGCCATTTAAAAAAGCCCATCTATCAAGTGGACGAATTCAATGTTGTTATGGGGTTAAGTCAACATGTTACCACCGAGCTGACATTTTTTCTGGACCTTTATAACCTCTTTGCTGATCATCCTGTGCAGTTTGAATACGATCCACAGTACCGTTTTTTAGAAAAAAAAATCGGCAACTTGCCGTATTTCGTGGACTAATTACATTACGCTTATGGAAAACTCCCGATCATTTTTCAGGATATCATTAATATCTGCTAAGCGAATGTTACCACGGAGCTGAAAAAATAGGCACGGTTCGACTAATTATCCGACTAACCCTTGGTACCGTGGAAATGAGGATTCACAGTACCGTTTTAAAATTATTAATGTTTTTGATAGCGAGTGTGTGCGAAAATCAAGCACACAAAATATTAGACTGTGCAATCATGGCAATGTCGTAGACGGCACAAATGCTACCTATCTTTTCGGTATTCGGTAATTTTGCCCGGGAACTTCAAACTACTCGGTCAGGATAATTAACAACGAATATTATTGGTACTTATTCTCTTAATAAGTAATAATTACTTAATATTAATTTAATAACTATGTTCAGAAATTGTACGTTTCTAGACATTTCTAGGCGAAGACAAAATAATGCGGATTTTTTCTTTCATACATACATTTTTTTTAGAATATCGGTAAGTTTTTTAAGTTTTTGATTTATTGGAGATTATAGACAGCTTTAGTACCCAAGTAGCAACTTTTAAAAAGTTGTCCAAAAGTCGGCTAAGTCGGTACCAGATGTCCGCCTGGAAGTTGTCTCAGAGTTAACAACCATCCAAAAAGATAACTGTTGGACACATGGTAACTTACAGGTAGCTTCCAAGCGGACGTTTGGTAGCCATTTAGACAACTTCTGGATTACTGTTTGAAAATTGCTACCTGGGTGGACACTTTTTCTTTCCAGCGGAATGTTTTTTACTCGGACCGATATTCACTTTTGTCAGCTCTTAGGCCGATATTATGATTACGAACGGGGCGCATATGTTTCTAACTCCGCGACACTTCTGCCAACCTGGGCATTATGATGTACCACGTTTCGCGTCAATAGAGCGACCAAAAGTTATCGAAAATAATTATACAAAGTAACAAAAACACTTAACGTAATCACCGAATGTTCAAAAAATGCATATTTAAAAAAATAGATGTAGAAAAATGATTCGAAAACGCACGTTTAATATGACGATTATTTGAAAGGTAACAGTTGGTAACAATCAATCGGCTTCGTACATAAGCATAGGGTGTTTCCCTCGTGCTTCACCCCCGACGGCTAAACCCCATAACAACCTTGATCCCTTGATGGATCATCATTCGAAGGGCGTGAAAATCAGCCCTGATTTCAATGAGGTTATGCTCGCGTCTGATGAAACATTTGTAATTCTTTCGTTGCAGAGTGTAAAATGCGAGTCACCGTTGGTGGACAGCAGTGCACTGCCTTTGGAGCACAGATCGGTGTACGGACCACCATCTCAGTATGGTCCACCGCAGTCTCACGGTGCCGAGGAGAATTGGCCTCTCGCGTCGCCCGACACCCCTCAGATAAAGCATCTCCAAGTGCAGTGCGAAAAGACCCACATGCGAGTAAACGTCGAGTTCGATCGTCCCTTTTACGGGATGATATTCAGCAAGGGTTTCTACTCGGATCCTCATTGCGTTCATCTGAAGCCCGGCACGGGTCATCTCAGCGCGACGTTCGAGATATTTTTGAATTCCTGCGGCATGAGCAGCTCGGCGAATCACAACGCGGCTGCTTACGGGGCCCCAACACCCTCCGGTAGTTACGTCGAGAATACGATAATCGTTCAGTACGATCCTTACGTCCAGGAGGTTTGGGATCAAGCGAGAAAGTTGCGCTGCACCTGGTACGACTTTTACGAGAAAGCCGTCACCTTCCGACCCTTCCAAGTCGACATGCTCCACGCTGTCACCGCCAACTTCCTCGGTGACAATCTCCAGTGTTGGATGCAGATTCAGGTTGGCAAAGGACCCTGGGCATCCGAGGTATCCGGTATCGTCAAGATTGGACAAACCATGACGATGGTACTCGCCATCAAGGATGACGAGAACAAATTCGACATGCTGGTGAGAAATTGCGTCGCCCACGACGGCAAACGGGCACCCATCCAACTCGTCGATCAGTACGGATGCGTTGTCAGACCGAAGATCATGTCGAGGTAAGCTATTACGCAGATTTTTTTATCGGCGGGATGACAACTTTAAGGGGCTGTACCAGTGTGAACACTGAACATTTGGGTGATTTTCGGGAATTTTTTGGAAGAAAAGTACTCAATTAAATGTTTCGGAAAATTAAGAATATATTTGGCTATATTTCACCTATATTACCAAATTTTTTCATAGAAAAATATTGAGATCCAAGCGACTTATACGCTGCCTTCGGAGGTGCCAAAAAAAAGTTCCTCCACTGCTGACATGATTCCGGCCGATTGAGTAGCTGAAACCAAAAAAGGAAAAAAATGTCGTTAAACTGGAAGGTATTTTCTGTACAATGACGTAGGATTTTCGAAAAATATAAAAATCTAACAAAATGGCGTCGTTATGAAAAAAGTCTGTTTTCTTCCCTATAAAATGATCGTTTTTTTCAATGCCAAATCGTAAATTTTTATCCAATCAAAAATATCCTACGTCATTGTAGAGTAAATATATTTAAGAGTACTCAGTTCAAATTTCAAGTCAATCTATCGATTTTTACAAGATAAAATGATATTGATATAAATTATATAAATGATAATAATATTCTTGAAAGTATAAACTGTCGAAAAAGGCAAAAAAAAATCAATTTTTTGTAAGTGTCACACTAGTTGGCCCCTTAAGGGGTGCAGCCACCCTTTGGAGTAGTGGAAGTCAAGGGCTGATTTTTCGGATTCACCTGCAAGCGGTCCACCGATTTCAGTGAAACAAAAACGGTAATTCTTCTAATGCAAAACGATTAGAAATCCACTGTGAGTACAGTATAAGAAATACAGATTGGGGGACGAACCACCCCTTTATTTTCTCTTCTCTCACCCCACACTTAAAGCGGTGAGTTCAATTGAACGAAACGGGTAACTCTTCAATGGAGGGATAACATTTAAGTAAGGGCATACCACATTCGAAAAATTTATGACTCTTAAATAAAAAGTGAGGCTCCTCGAAGAAATGAATGGTGAATTCGTATGCAGGGGTGAAAATACTCCGACATGGACTTATAAATGAAACATTAAAAGTACAATTTTTTTCTTCATTTCGGCCAGAAGTCGTCGGCTTCACCGAAATGCCCGTCGTTATCATTCTACTTTGATTTGAAACTTCGCTTTGCGCTCATTCTTTTCGTAGTCGTATCCTTTTTAAAATGCCGTTGGATTCGTCGAGCTCCGATAATTTTTCGATTTTTAGCGGAATTTCGAAGTCGGATCATCGATTTTTGCGAATTCTTCCATGCTCTAAACATCAATTTAGAGTTTGAAGAAATATTCTAAATCGGCAGACACATTTCAAATACAGAAAAAACAACTACGATAACGAACTTCAAGTAAGGGGTGGTTTACACCCTTAAACTTATTATGTGGGAAAAATGCCACAATACGTAACCTTTATTTTGATCTCTCTGTAACGTGTTTCCACCCGTTTCGCTCAATTAATTGCACCCCTTCTAAGTGTGGGGTCGGAGGAAGAAAAATAAAGGGGTTGTTCAGACCTCAATTTTTTTTCTCAATGGATCCCTCGTTGATTTCTCATCGTTTTGCATTGATAGAATTTTCGTTTTCGTTCCACTGAAATTGGTGGATTCCTTGCGGGAGAAACTGCAACATCAACCCTTCACATACTTGAGTCTAAGGGGTGGTAGAACCCCTTAAAACCGTTTTTTCGCCGATAAAAAAAATACGCATCTAATAGTTTTTAATATTCTACCATGCAAATGAGTTTAAATTAAACCGAACGTGGACATTAAAGTGACGTTCCTTGTAAGCGGTGATTTTCTATGAACATTCCAAAATGTTACAAAGGAATTTGGGACGATTGTAGCTAGATTCTGATCTTCTCTTTTTACTGATTGTCCTTCAATCTAATGCAAAAACTCTCGTTAGCCAGTTGATATTCATGGAGTTCTTTTTCGCAGAAATTCTACCACTATAATGCTCACATTAGTCCTGGCAACAATTCTGCAATTCTCGTCCGCACGACCATGGCTCTACAAATTCTCCTATTAACTTTGCATCGCTTTGTCTCGCCTCTATTTCCAGATTCCAAAAGATCAAAAACTTCGGACCGAGCGCATCGGTCGTCAGTTTCGCGTACTTCCAGGCCTTCAAGTTCCCGGACAGTATGAACGTCCACTTCCAGTGCGTCATACAGGTATGTCGTTACAACTGTCCCGAGCCAAAGTGCGGACATCCGGGTCTCGAGTACGGAGCACCGGCGGCCTCGATACCTCAGGAATACGGTGCACCGGTACATCAGGGTCTCTCCGGTGATTATGGCGCACCACCTGTTCCCGAATACGGACTACCACCGGCGTTCCCCGATCCACGTCATCCAAGCGGACCAGCTGGAGCCTACAGGTATGTACATGCTATGGCAATTGGAAATGTAGGTCTAACATGATCGCTTGGAACGATTGTCCAACAAAATCTTCCGGGAAAGAAAGTTTTCGCCATCAACGACAATTGCTACTTTGATGATTGGCGGATCAGGAAAGTTACTTTTACAAAGTCATTGGCAGCTGGCACTGTCCAAGTGCATCCGAACTATGAAACTTCCTCGACCACCTCGTAAAAATACTTTGACATAAACAGATACATTGTTTATGAACATAAATGTCAACTTTTATTGTACATATCACCAAAGAACATTACATCATGATGCGTTCGTATCATATAACATTAGTATGGGAGTATGGGAAATATCATTTCTCAAATTAGGCCCGCATGCTGAAAAGGGGGGTACATGTAGACCCATGGTCTACATGTACAAGGAACAGAAATTGAGTCTATGGAAGAAAGACGTCATCTCCGACACATTGAGACAGATTTGTTTGTTTTTGATGATCTCCTTTGGGTTGGCACTTCGTTTTTCGATTCTTTCCGTAACCAGCACGTTATGAATCTCTTTCTTTGAACAATCAGCAATGGGTGAAAGTTAGGCTCTTGAATTCCCTATATGGAGTATCTAGACAACATACCCACCCAACAGAAAACCATTTGGGGATGGGGTGAATCTTGAACTATTGCATGGGAACGCATGACGATAATTGAAATCCATCAATGATGTTTCTTCGGAACACAGTTACAATGATTGTTGCACGCTAAGAACAGCAAGATCGAAAGATGGAATGAGGCTAAATATCAATTGGTCCATTCGCAGTGAACCGAATGCCGACGTAGTGCCAGCCCCGCAAGCACAGACTTCGTCTTCATCCCCGAGTTCGACTCCAGGCGACTCGACGGCAGCTGCGAGTTCGCCACAGAGCCAGAATCAGGACAGCATACACTTGCCGCCACCTCCACTTCCGGGTCACCCCGCCGGTGCTTATCAGACCGTGAAGAGAAAGGGCACCGTTGGCTCGGACGAGTTCGAGAACAATCTCGCTACCCTCGGTGGACGACCGAGATCCGTCGAGGGTTTGCCCGCTGAGCTTCGAGGCGCCAGAAGACGAAGACACGACGAACAGGCTGATAACGATCCCGTGAGTTACCGCACTTTTTATCGTCACAATTATCCACATGTAACGTGATAAATTGAATGTATTGGGACTTTAAGGGAGTATTTATTCAATAGACAGGGAGAGGAACTTGGACTGAATGAAAAAATATGTAACTCAGGAAAAAATGAAATGTATCGTCGAAAGTATTAAAAATTGATGTATCGGAACGGAAGTCCACTTTAAGGTATTCCTCTTGCGGAGGGCCCTATTTTGTGGAGACTCAAGCAGGGCCCTTCTGAATCATCGGTAAATTACAATGGTGCTTAATAAAAAATAAGTTACGATCAATTATTATATCCAACGATAAACGGGGGAAAAAAATCGCGTAAATTTGGTAGACTTAGACATTTTCTCTGACAAGTCGCGACTACGAAAATTCTTCCGCTAGTCTCATTTTCCCAGGTTTTATCATTAATTTTTTCTTTAAACATTGGGTGACCCCTTTTTGTATAGTCGTTTCGGAATCTTTAGAATTTTGTACACGTAAAGCAGTTTATATCAGGCATCTAGAATTATTTGATGTATGAATCATTAGATAGCAATGTGGCCAGCATGTCTTCTCCGTACAGTGCTGTATAAACTAGACGATAGAGTCGTCATTTTTTGTTAAAAGTTCGGTTACTTGGCTTCAAATTTTACAAGTATACTAGAATGTATTTTCACTTCGCTGTAGACGAAAATCTGTTATTTGTTAAATATTCGGATTCGTGAAAGGAACACCTTAAGGCAGCACGTACTCCGTTATTAGATCACTGCTGATTCTTTCCACGCCGCAGACAGTGGACGTAGGCGTTTAGGTTTAAAAAATCGAGCAGCGGCCTGAAAGCACACTGCAAATTTACAGTCAGTCGTAAAATTGCAGCAACGAATTTGCTGCAATTGATCGCTTAAGGGGTAACACCACTGTAGAATTGTCCAAAATTGATTTTTTTTTAAATTGGCTTAAGAGATGCTGCGAACCATCTAAAATAAAGGGAAAAAAGTCTGGTACCGGAAGAAAAAAGCCCGTGTGGGTCTGTGGTGGCAGTGGGTGGCCCGTGTGCGAGACGTCGACCGTTTTTCTCGGATGGTATCGAAGTTTGCATCGTTCGAATGCAACGAAAATTCTTCTTGATTTGTTTCTTTCTTTATATTTATTACTATCGAGAATCTTTTTCTGCAGCTTTTGGTTAAAAATTTTTCATAATGATTCTCAAAAATCTTTGAGTGATTTTCGTAACCTAAATGCGCAAAAAGAAAAGAAAAATGGGGAGATACGAAACATATTTTCGTTGCATCCCAACGCTGAAAACTTCAATACCACTTTCTCGGAACACAATTTTTCAAAACGGCACGCAGCACAACTCAAACAATATCCATTCCATTCACTCCAAATTTTGAGCACATCTTTAAAATACCATTCCGAAGAGAAATCCGTACGGAATTTTCCATGAGTCAATTACAATATTACTTGTTAACAAATGATTGTCCTCTTTTTCCGTCGAAAAAAAGTGTTTTTACTTTAAATGCTTGCCAATAACGCAAAAATGAATATTTCCAAAATTCCCTACGTATTCCCCTACCTATGCTCATGTAAATAAAATGAAATTTTTTATCCAGTCTCAATTTCACATTTTAATGTTTTATGTTCACATTTGCGTCAGTTGCGAAAAATCGCTCAATTTTAGAGGTTTACAGTGGTGTTAGCCTTTAGCAAACTCATCATATTAGGATTTTCCGATATTAAAATGGAGGTACTAGATGATGTGCATAATGAAACTTTCCCTTGATGGGGGGCGATTACACAAAAATAAACATTTTCAAAATCCCCTGCGTATTTCTCTAGCTATATTCATGTAAATTAAGGGGCTGTACCAGTGTGAACGCTGAAAATTTGGGTGATTTTCGGGAATTTTTTGGAAGAAAAGTACTCAATTAAATGTTTCGGAAAATTAAGAATATATTTGGCTATATTTGACCTATGTTACATCATTTTTACATAGAAAAATATTGAGATCCAAGCGACTTGTGCGCTGCCTTTGGAGGCGCCAGAAAAAAGTTCCTCCACTGCTGACATGATTCCGGCCGATTGAGTAACTGAAACCGAAAAAGGAAAAAATGTCGTTAAACTGGAAGGAATTTCCTGTACAATGACGTAGGATTTTCGAAAAATATCACAATCTAACAAAATGGCGTAGTTATGAAAAAAGTCTGTTTTCTTGCCTATAAAATGGTCGTTTTTTTCAATGCCAAATCGTCAATTTTCATGCAATCAAAAATATCCTACGTCATTGTACAGTAAATATATTCAAGAGTACTCAGTTCAAATTTCAAGTCAATCGGATAATTGCTCTTTGAGTTACAATGTCGGCAAATTTGAAAAATCTCATTTCGAGAAAAACGCGTTTAAAGATTTAACTATCGATTTTTGCAAGATAAAATAATATTAACCACAAAAACTGCTAATCAGCTATACCTGGCTCATAAAATGGACTGACGATAGCCCCTTGATGGATATAATTTTCGTTTTTCACATTCGAATTTGGTGCCCCGAAAGTGTTGGCCCTTAGCAAACTTATCGCATTACGATGTTTTCAATATTGAAATGAATGTAGTTGATATTCACAATGAAACTCTCCCTCGATGGGAGGCACGTTCTCGAGGCTCTCATTAAGGCGTTACCCCCACTTGTAGCGCAAAAAAGGCCTTTTTCATGAATTAAAAAAAAAAAACTACAAAACTTTTTTAATCGATCAATATACCATCTTAAAGAACACATCTTGAAGAACTTTCACTAATTTTTTTATTGAAAAATATTACATTGTTTAGTGGCAAATGGCCGTCAATGAAATAATGTTTTTATATACACGGTTTGCGGTGACCAACATTGCGGCGAAGTGGATCATCTGAAAAAAATGCAGATGGATTTAGTCAAATATAAGTATAAAATAGTCTTTAATCGAAGGATTTTAAAAAATATTCATTTTTCACAAAATGGCGGACAGTCAAAGTTAATGGTTCGATTTTAACGAAAAAAAATCGAACGATTAAAGACTACATTTTTATGTATTAAATAAGCCTGCAAAATTTCAAGAAGATCGGTTCATTAGTGTTCGAGTAATCATGGTCACCGACTTCAGAAATGCCATTTCGAGAAAAACGCGTTTAAAGTTTCAATTTCAGTTTACACGAAGAAAATATTTTTTTTTGTAAACTTACATAGAGTCATCTATTCCGGGCCCGTTTTTTATAAATTCCAGTCTATTATATGAACGTTGTGAATGCCAGGTATACGACCCTTTTCATCGAACAATTGAAGGTCGGAGGGGGGGGGGGGTCGAGCGCGCCAGACGGCAGACTAGCCGGTCGTTTACACAACGGATTCTTCTCTTTCAACGCTCATATCTCAGTCAATTTTGTTCGGATCGACTTGAAATTTTCGGGACATATTCTCAGATACTTATACTTCAAAAAAATGGAATAAAAAAGAATCGATTTTTTGAAAATCGCAAATGGGGGTAACCCCTTAAGTCGGCGATTGTCCTTCGACGACTCATTGATTTCTCTCGTCCTTTGCAGAGTCTGTACCGCACCGTGACTCTGGTATCGTCGCACGTGTACAAGCGGGCAGCCCAAGAGATGACGGACGTCAACACATCGAGAATAATCCAAGTGGTGGCACCGGGTGACGTTAATTTTGCCCTGGGTACGACGAACACGAGCAACGACACGACGGTGGTGATACAGAACGCGAGTGCGTCGAACGATCCCGAGACGATTTGCATGTCGTTGCCGGGCTTCGTCGGTGGCCTCGTGATGCTGTTGCTCGTCATCGTCGTTGCTTCGCTCGTCGCGGCATTTTTGTTCGTTCGGGTGCGCGCGGTCGATCGAAAAAACGCCGGCATGACCAATACCGCTTTTGCCCATCCGGTATACGCGCCGGAAAATTGTGGCATGCCGAATACCGAATTCGTCAAGGTCGCCAATTGAAGAAAAAAAATATCCCCCACCCCCAAGCGCCCATCGAAATTTCACGAAAAGACTGCGAGACGTCCGAAAGGAATCAACGCGAGGGAGAGAGAGAGAGAGAGTCACAACAAACGGGGGTGGAAAATTGCGAGGAACTTTGACGAGTGAGAAAAAGAAAGGAAACGAAAATGGCGACCAGCAGTTCGATGACTGAGTCTCGATTTTTCCCTCCTCCCCATTCCACCCTCATTCACCCTCGATTTCTTTCTCTCTCTCTCTCCCTCCCTCCCGTTCGAACGCGAAGTAACGAGGGCACGAAGCTTCGTCGAGTCTCCGATGTGCAAATCGGCGGGAAAATTCATGTAAATACAAAAAGAGACGACGAAGAAGGACAAGGGAGGGAGCGCGTTTGGAGGATCTCGTCGAAATGAGTGAACGAAATATGTCGAAGGAGGAAAAAAAGGAGAAATGCGGTGATCGCGTCCACCTTCACCGACCAGCGCGCAACCCTTTTTTCAAACCCTTCGCGGCCCGAGAATCATTTTATTCCGCAAAACGTGACAGGAACGTTGGTCGCGTACGTTTTTTTTTCCCCAGCTCTCTTCATTTATATTTCGCTGGCTAAACGAGACGCGCCGGTTCCGAAGCTGGATCGATCATTGTGGGCCTCGGTAACGATGTACATAAAAAAAGGCAACGATGAAACGGATGAAGAATCTCTCGCAGGGTTCAAACGGAGAGAACTTTGTCCAGGGCTCGCTGGTTTATTCCCTGCGATACAATTATGCGTTTTTTTTTTCTCCCAATTTCCTCATTCATCTCTCGCACCATCACCATTCTCTTAATATTGCTATTATTATCGTTATTATTAGTATTATCATTATTATTATTATTTATGCTCACCAATAATTTTCATAACTTTTCTTCGTCATTGTTCCCCCTTGGAAGCTCTTGAATCTTTCGATACCTTCGATCTCGTCAATGTAACACACTTTTCGTTAACGAGCTAGTTTAAATCTTGTCGGCTACGAAATACGAAAAAAAAGCCGAATCGATGTTGAAGCTTGGACGATGAAAAAAAAACGAAGGATTCGGGATATCTTCATCAGTTTTTTTTTTTCGTGTTTATTGCTATTTCTTTCCATCTTCGTTTTCAAGCATTTCGTTGTCTCTTTCATTCGGGAGCAAAGCAACCCTCGGTCGAGGAAAACAAGTCTTTTTTCTTATCCTACGATCGCTTTTTTTCGCATACTAGCCAAACTCGACAGGATTGAAATGTCGGGCTCGTTTTACGACTAACGCGACAACGCCGCGAATTTTCGAAGCGACGCGGTGTAGAGTCGTACTTAACATAACTTATTGCTCGAAATCACCAAGTCTACCTTCATCCAGGCGAGAGAGAGTGAGAGAGAAGGAGAGACACTTTTCATTCCTCATATTTTCCATTTTTCTCATTCGCTCTCGCGCTGAACTTTCCCATCCCTCTTTCCGGCCGATACTCTCTCTCGAGTGGGCCTCCGTCACTATATTCCCCGGTTCCCGTGGGAATACGTTTTACGTACGTGTCTTAAGTACACAATCACACGAACAAACATACAACGAAAGCACACTCGGAGGAAATGCTCCCTCGGATGTCCGAGGCAAATGAGCCTTTCGATTGTGCAAAAAATGTACGCGGTAACACACGCGCGATCACCCGTTACCTAACGCGCGGGAGGCGAGAGTCGTCGAATTCGAGGATTTTGGATCCCACGCGTAATGTCGTTCGTTATAATTATATTCTTTTGATATCAATATCTTGGAGTAAACGATCATTTTTATTTATGAAAAAGAAAAAAAATGTGTCTCATTTTGTTTTTGGATGCTTTGTGACTTTTTCTGAAATACGCGAGTCAGGCTTGGTCTTCGTCGGGTGATTTCGACGTTCGCGCTTGATTCTTTCGAGCTTGCGGTACTCCTGGGCTACGTCGTAAAGACTGTCGTCGGGAGTCAGAGGTCCGTGCAAATTTTCCACTGCGAGACGACACTTCAGCATACCACGAAGACCCTCCGCGACGTTCGCCGTGAAAGAGGAAATTGGCCTTTCGAGATTCAAAATCGTTCCCAACTCTATTCTGCAAATTTAGTGGACAAATCCAATGCAGGGTTGCGAAATTTGCAATGAAAAAGTGATGCATTATTCGTTACTTTTTTTAATGGGTAATGGGAAATATTTCATTACCCATTCCGAAAAATTCCGTTACTCATTGAATTGAATTTTGTAATGTAAACAATTTCCGTTACTCATTACATTCAATTTGGTCATGTAAAAAATGTTAGTCGTTACATTATATTTTGTATTGTAAAAAAATTCTATTACTCATTACATTACATTGCGTAATGTGAAACGTGTTCTTTACAAAATGCAATGTAATGTGTAATAGCGAAAAATTTCATTACACGTTACATTGTAATGGACAATGGACTTTTTTTACGTTACAAAGTCAAATGTAACGGGTAATGAAATTTTTTGACATTACAAAGGGTAATGTAATGAGTAATGTAAAAAATCTCCATTGCTCATTACAAGGTAATATGGATTATTATTCGTTTACCTTTGGGACAGATCGACCCAGAGCAAAAACCGCTGCCCCTAATGGGAAACGAATATTAATTTTCATTATATTGTAATGAGTAATGGAAATTTTTCTACGTTGCATTGCATTAGTAATGTTAAAAAATTCCATTGCTCATTACATCACATTTTGTAATGTAAAGAAAATCCATTACTCATTACGTTACATTTTGTAATGTAAAATATTTCCATTACTCATTACATTGGACTTTGTAATGTAAAAAAATTCCATTACCCATTACATTGTAATGGGTAATCAAAATATTTCACATTACAAAATGTAATGTAATGAGGAATGGAATTTTTTTACATTAAAGAATTCAATGTAATGAGTAATGCAATTGTTTGCATTACAAAATGTAATGTAACGAGTAATGGAAATTTTTGACATTACTGCATATAATGTAATGGGTAATGAATTTTTTTTTTCATTACAAAATGTAACGTAATGAGTAACGAAAACGCTAATGCATTACAAAAAGTAATGCATTATTTGCAACCCTGAAAAAAAACCAACGTTCTTCACCCAAAGAACGTTGGATTTTTTTTCGTTTCATTTTGATATTGATTTTGATTACCGGATGCTGCGATTACGCGACGAAAATGTCAGGCTGATGTTACGACGGTCGACAATTCTCAGGCTGAGATAACTGTTCAACCGAAGACATATTATTTTCAGGGGCGCCGGAATCTCACGTCTGAATTCGACATTTTTCACCACGCGCGAACCGTCAACGCTGATCGCCTCTTCGTTACGAATGTACTTTGAGGGAATTTTTTTTTCATTTTTTTCCGCAACCTTGTCGCTCTTTGGCGTTTTCGCACCTGCCGAACTTCGACGCCCTTTAGTATCCATCGTGATTAGCGGGAGATGGGAGGGAAAAAAATTATGCGGAATTGGAGTCACCTTTTTGCGAATTTGCGGCCAGAAGATTCAATAACTTTTGAAGATGGGCAGACGGGGGTTCCTGTGACATATATCGAGGTAAAAGAAAACTTCAATACATGATTTAAAAAAAAAATAATTGTATTTTCGAGCCATATTTTTTCAAAAACGAAGAAAAACTCGACGTTGGGCTACTATTTTTGAAATAATAAATTGCCCGCGAAATTTTTTGAAATTTTCACATGACATTTTTCGAAACAGTTTTTCTGCGTGCTTGAAAATTGTATCTACAATAACATGTACTTATCAGAGGCGAACAAAAATCTTCGAAGCAGTGCGACTATTACAGGAGTAATAAAATATAAATAAAAAATTCAGTTCCTTAAGGCGGGATATACATTTAGACGGGGACAAATTAAGCAATTTTGAGGGAATTCAGTTAGGACATGTATAGTTTTTATTTAACAGTAATTAAAATAAAGAAAATTCCAATTTAAGGGGTCAGTCCACTTTGGAGCCATGAAAAAGGCTATTTTCGTGATTTTTTTTTAGGATTTTATAAACGATATGAATATAAAAGGTGTTTGGCTTGATAAATAACGTCTTGAAATACATTCTAAAAAATGTTTAATTAATTTTCATTCACTTTTAAGTACAAAAACTATAGTTTAACGTAACGCCTCAAAAATAGGTGGGCTAGGTAGCTCCATCACAACTCGACAACGGCTTGTCTGAAACAAAAAAATCAAAGTCCATTAGATTCAGTATGACACCAGCTACAAAATGACCCTCGGATACAAAGTTTATCAAAAAATAAAAAAATGGCAGATAAAAAACGAAAAAAGTTTTAAAAAAAGCGTTTTTTCGCAGTTTTTCGCAAAAAAAGAAGAGTAAAAATCAAAATTTTAAAACCATCGAGGATCATTTTGTCGCGAATCATGTTTACAATATGTGGTTCAAATTTCAAGAGAATTCGTTTAGTAGTGTTAGAGATACGATGGAGCTAGATTTTGAAAACGTTGTTTCGAGAAAAACGCGTTTGAAGTTTATACTATGAAAAACTCTTACCTAAACTCAATCGGCAATTCCTGCACCGTACAAAATCCCTTCTGACTGCTCATCACCGTCGATTTCTTCAAGTCTTGCTTGCCTTCGATTTTTTGAAATTTTCAAAGTGAACTGGCCCCTTAAGAGAATGGCACGCATTTACAAAAAAAATTAATAAACATTTCACGCAAAATTTGTGTAAACTTTGGAATAAAAAAGTAGCTTTTCAAATAAGTCTTCAAAAACCATTACTGTCCTCCATACAACTCAATCGGCTTAATAGTTTTTAGGGGTTAATAGTGCAAAAGCCGTTTGAATTTTGCGCCCGCTCCGAATCCGAGCGGTGAGGCACAGCGTTGACGGGCTGTAACATTTGACATTTTTCGTTTTTTGCTTTCAACCTACAGGAAAATATTCTACATATATCCATCGTTAAAAAAAAAAGAAATCGATTTTTCGATCGTTGTAAATATATATCCCGCCTTAAATACCCACCTATTCCTTTTTTCCAGCGGTTAACTCCAACAAAAACAGATATTAATGGTTCAATAATGAATTTTGAAAAATTTCTATACCGTATCGATTGTTTCGATCTTTGGCTGAACTCTTCTTAGGCTCCAAGTCCATATCCGAGGCGTTTTATTGTCCCGAAAAATGCCACCGATCTGGTTATAGGTCAGCCTGAAAGCAACTCGACTATCGTTTCCAATAATGGCAGAACTAAATCTTCTGAGCGAATTGTTAAAATTCAAACGCCAGTTCTCCAATTATTTGGAGCATAATGTAATTAATTTGCACAGCGATACGCCCAAGCCAGTCACGCGATGTACGTACACGTACACGTTGATTCACATTATAAGAGATGTACGACATACCTCGTATTATTGTCCTCATCAAGGACGATACCATTGCCCAAGCCATCGAACGCAGCGAGCATCTGCGACTCCCGATCGTGTCCCGCGAGGTCTCTGCCTCCTGGCGTGAATACAGTATACAGATTGTCTTGAAATCAATGAGAAATTATTGAATAAATATCAATGCCTTCGGGAGCAACAATGAAAAATATTAAAATTTTCTCACCATTGGGCGGAATGAAATAAAAATTGAATGTATTGTTTTTTTTTGTTGAGTGAATAAATACAGGCTGTTATACACTTGTTTTCAACGTCTTCTTGTGTCTCACTAACTTATTAAGGTTGTTGCTAAATCGATTTTGAAGGGTGGAGGAACGAAGTTCTTATGCTAATACATTGTGTGACGTCATCAGTGCAAACTTATTGTAGCAAAATATTAATGACGTGTACGACTGAACATCGCGACAATTTTCTAATGTACGGTAGATAATCGTAATTATTGTTTACATATATGGTAATTTGACGGAGTTAGGATTATCAGAAAATCAAATGTTGATGTTTGAAAATTCTATTAAAGTAGACACGAGGTTTGGCAACGTCGCACGGTTCTGTCGTAATTCGAGGCTGTCGGGTTGACTGCAGTGACTGTCACAGGTAGCAGTTGGGTTAAGCGCGTTTCGTGCCGGTCGGAGTTTTCAGAGGTTATGTCAGAGCAAGAGGAGGCAACAAATGATTCAGAAAAAAATATTGGTGGGCCGCAAAGCTTCCGATGGAAGAGACGATTTGTCAGTGCTCGTGACCACAAGCATCGGACTATGCTCACCGAAGCTAGAAAAAAGGGAATACATCCTAATAAATAACTGAATAAGTTCTCCTTAGTCGCATTTGACTTTAAG
Source organism: Ophion ellenae (assembly GCA_963210295.1). Lineage (NCBI taxonomy): Eukaryota > Metazoa > Arthropoda > Insecta > Hymenoptera > Ichneumonidae > Ophion > Ophion ellenae. The sequence goes on along the minus strand of OY723391.1, from coordinate 26,379,480 downwards.
CGGAGATATACACCTAGGAGCCGGAAAAAAGGTCATTCTTGTGAATTTTTTCAAGGAAAACTATTTTAAATTTTGGATTGGGGTTTTAATTATCTAAAAGTGTATACATTCAAAAATATGTTTAATTTTCTTTATTTGAAAATATCAAAAATATACAAGGATATTGTATGATCCTTGGAGCGTCGTAAAAATCTGCGTGTACGGTACCCACTGGCGTTTCTTAAAAAATCATCCGAAAAAAAACCAAAAAGATTATTGAATTAGATATTATAATCTAGTACTTGTCATAGCCGATTTTGAAAATATCGATTTAAGACAAAATGGCGGACGTTTGAACATAAATAGTGATTTTTGGGCCAAAAATTAGTTATTATTTTGCCTATAAAACAAAAACTAAGTAACGAAAAAAAATCCTATGACAAGTACTCGATAATGGTGTATAGAATAACCACAAAAAACCTTGAGGCAATCGGTTCGTTGGTTTTCGAGAAATTTTGGGTACCGATTCGAAAAACGTGGTTTTGAGAAAAACGCGGTTGAAAATTTGGGAATGAATAAATCATGAAATTTGTCAACTTACATGCAATCATCGATACCAGGCCCATAGTGTAGGCCTTCTACGGTCAACGGAATGTTCATAGCTTCTAAATCGGTTTTTTCGACCATCAAGGTGTATATCTCTCCTTAAGGGGCTATACCAGTGTGACACTTTGAAAAAATAGATTTTTTGTTGCCTTTTTCGACAGTTTATACTTTCAAGAATATCATTATCATTTATATAATTTATATCAATATCATTTTATCTTGCAAAAATCGATAGTTAAGGAGGTACACCAGCTTCATACAATGTTGCCATGCTAAACCATGGTAAAATTTCAAAATGGTGATAGATCAATAAAATTTGGTGAATATATTCTTTAGTATTATATATGTTAATACAATTTTTTTCAGATTTTTTCATTGTGCCGTTATCGAGTAATTGAACATTGAAGTTCACGTGTATAAGCATAGCGTTTTTATAGATATAGGTATATATTCCGGGTATAAGAATAAACGCTTGTGAATTATTTGTAAGAAAACGGCACAACCAAAAAATCTGAAAAAATTTGTATCTACATGAATAATACTAGAGAATATATTCACCAATTTTTATTGATCTATCACCATTTTGCTGAAGCTGGTGTACCTCCTTAAATCTTTAAACGCGTTTTTCTCGAAATGAGATATTTCAAATTTGCTGACATTGTAACTCAAAGAGCAATTATCCGATTGACTTGAAATTTGAACTGAGTACTCTTGAATATATCTACTCTACAATGACGTAGGATATTTTTGATTGGATGAAAATTGACAATTTGGCATTGAAAAAAACGACCATTTTATAGGCAAGAAAACAGACTTTTTCGTCATAACTACGCCATTTTGTTAGATTTTGATATTTCTCGAAAATCCTACGTCATTGTACAGAAAATACCTTCCAGTTTAACGACAATTTTGCCTTTTCCGGTTTTAGCTACTGAATCGGCCGGAATCATGTCAGCAGTGGAGGAACTTTTTTTTGGCGCCTCCGAAGGCAGCGCATAAGTCGCTTGGATCTCAATATTTTTCTATGAAAAAATTATGTAACATAGGTCAAATATAGCCAAATATATTCTTAATTTCTTTAAACATTTAATTGAGTACTTTTCTTCCAAAAAATTCCCAAAAATCACCCAAATTTTTAGCGTTCACACTGGTATAGCCCCTTAACGTATTTGAAATTGGCGCGCTAGGTTTTCGATTGGTTCTGCTATTCCCACAGTTCTGACGTTGCCACATTTTAATACATACTCCTCAACAAGTCTCACTTTTTCGAAAACTGGTCGCATATTTTTCATTCATTTTCATTAATTAGATCGGTGACCTGTCTATTTTTTTTCGGTAGTATTGTTCTGTACACTATCCTGCACACAGTATTCGTTTTTTGGGTCACTTTCTTCATAAATGCGGAAGGTATACCCGAGAAACTGAAATGGTAACGACGTTGCCTCGTGCAACCAACGCAATCAAGTGGCGAGTGATGCAAACTTTAAAATGTAATATTTAATAAACTAGCGCGGAAACCTCCGTTCTTCTTTTGCCAGTATTTTCAGAAAATATTCCATAACGATTCGTAAAATGTTCATGAATATCTATTTATCCCAATATTTTTAAGCAACAACCTTAACGGGTTATGTCTAGTTGTAACAGTCGAGGACAGCTCAATTTTTGGGAATTTTTTTTAGTACATCGTGATAATAAATTTCTACAAAAATTAGGTATTTGAAGAAGTATCATCTGAAGAACACTTTGTACTTTTTTGTGTGAAAAGTTTAATCATAATCGATTGACAGCCGACGTCCGGGAAGCACCTCTCGAAAACGTCTTTTGCAGATTTCCTTAGTATATTAGTTTATCCTATCGAAGAAATATCCGAAATCGAAGAAATTTCCGAAATAATCTAATCGAAGAAATTTCCGAAATATGAAGGTAAAAAAAACGGTGCGTGTTCAAACTGAGAGTCTTGATTTTTGCGAAAAAATGAGCATTTTTCGTTCATCAAATCGAAAGTATGCATCGGAAAAAAAATCCTTCGATCAAATACTGTATTTTTAAATTTAGAAAAAGCGCTGAAAATGTAAAAAACCTCGATGCAGTAATTTTTTGGATATTTAGCTTACCGACTTCAAAAACGCACTTTCGAGAAAAAAGCGTTTATAGTTTCGAACGACGTTTCGAGCGTTTCGACGGGCGTCAACATCCTATAAGTCTGTCAATTTCAATCTGATCTAAACATTTTCAGGGTTCATTTATAAGATGATGTATTATCAAAATATATTGTTTTTCAAAAGAGCGATTTTTCGACGATTACAACTAGGCATAACCCCTTAATTGCCACATTGTATGCCCGGCTTTCAAGAGCAAAGGCAGGATGATAATTACACGCTTGTTTTTCGGGCCTTTTAACCGCGATGGCCAGAGCTCCATTTGGATAAAAGACCTGACCGGAGCCATTCTCGTAAAACGTGACGAAAGGCGTCTCACGATCGTCGTAATACTTTGTGCCAGCTTTGCGCTTATCGTGAAACCTGTTTGTTAACAAAAAACACGAATTAATACAGCCCTGCGTCATCCAGGGATTGAAAAAGATTTTTTTTGCAGCCTTGTTAAGGTACCAATCAAAAGTACCAATCCATGTGTGGTTTCGCCATGCGAGTTTCATACTGAGTTATTTGACTGACCATCCTCAAAGACGGTTTGGCTGTCCAGCCAATATCCAAGAAACGAGGATCCGACAATTTGTATGCAATTACGTCCGAAGAGCCTAGAAATTCAAATTTACGTTGCCAAAGTTTGAAGGTTAGAATATCCACCATCGTTTGAATCGCGAAGGATTAGCCTAAATGATCGGATGAATATTTGTAGGCTTTACAAGTCTTCCCGGATCTTCCATTTTCGTCTGCTGGATCAGAGACTCCCGGCATATCCGATTTTGGCCCCTTGGCACTCTTAGTCGTCGACGGTGCCATCTTTTTATGATCGTTGACATACCAAAGTATTCCGTCACATAAAAAAACCCCCACGATGTTTGGTACTTTCATTCCCAACGAGAAAAAAAGGGAATCCGTTTTCACGGCCGCCCCGATCAATCCAACCGTCCGGTCTCTGCATTTCGCGCCACCATGTGACCAACTGGGATTGGCGACCGAGCTTCGGCCCTTCAGCTTCAGAGGGCACTGGTCGTCCGAATCGGGACACAACTGCAAATCATCCCCTCTCAAGCTGGAAATACTTTCAAGGGTTGGTTCATCAACTCGTACACAGATAAAATCGCGAAACAAAGTCGTCCAATGATGCAATTGCACGAAGTGTCGAGTGAAACACTTAATGATCGCACTTGCGGTCAAATATTCCTAATTTAATTGAAGAACAAATCCTGGTATGGTTTCAGTGAAATTGCCACCCTTTCGAGGAGAATTCTATATACGGGGTAATAAAACTCGCCGAGGCGCGAGATGAGAAGAGACCGGGACGGAAAATTGTACAGCGCCGGACGATATTTATAGATGTTTTTACGAGTTCGGATGTAATAATTTATCTCCCTCCGGCTTTTATTCACTGACTCATATCGCGCTCGGCAATCCCTCCCGAGTAACTGCAACGATATTCATTTGAATATGAGAAGAGGGAGCAACCGGGGAGGACGAAGACGAGGCAAAAAAAGGACTTGAGGAGAGAAAAAAACAAGGTTCGGTGTCAGCACAAATGTACAGGGCATACCAGCACACCCATATAGGTTTACTGCCTATCCTATATCAGAGGCCATTACATCGGGACGCATAAAACGTACGATACATATAAATATCCATATGCATGGGTCTCTTCGTGCGAAATTCTTTCCATTTTTACACCACCATCTTTTTCTTCGAAGCATTATGATGAATTCTGAGAATTCTGATGAATTCTGAGAATTCTGATGAATCCTGAGATTTCCGATGGATTCTGAGAATTCTGATGAATCCTGAGAATCCTGATGAATTCTGAGAATTTTGAGAATTCTGATGAATTCTGAAAATTCTGATGAATTCAGAATTCTGAGAATGCTGATGAATTCTGAGAATTCTGAGAATGCTGATGAATACTGAGAATTCTGATGAATTCTGACAATTCTGAGAACTCCGACGAATTCTGATGATTTCTGAAAATTCTGAATTCTGATGAATTCTGAGAATTCTGAATGATGAACGAATTCTGATGATTTCTGAGAATTCTCAATTCTGATGATTTCTGAGAATTCTGAATTCAGATGATTTATGAGAATTCTGAATTCTGAGAATTCTGAATGATGAACGAATTCTGATGAATGCTGAATGAATTCTGAGAATGCTGAATGATGAACGAATTCTGATGAATGCTGAATGAATTCTGAGAATTCTGATGATTTCTGAGAATTCTGATGAATTCTGAGAACTCTGATGAATTCTGACAATTCTGATGAATTCTGAGAATTCTGATGAATTCTGACAATTCTGATGAATTCTGAATGAATTCTGATGAATTCTGAGAATTCTGAATCATGAATGATGAATGAATTCTGATGAATTTTGAGAATTCTCGAATGTTCCCCCGCTCCAACCCCGGTGGGCACTCGGCCCCCATCCTACACCCTGCCCGTGTACTGAGGGCAGCGGTCGAAAAAGGACCTGGGGTCGAATCGACCCCGTTTATGCAGTAGTGCGGTGAAAGTGAAAGCATTGTTTTGTGCCAAATTTGGTGTTTTATTACTACATGCAAAGAGAGTTACGATAGAAAATGCTCAAAGATATTTTTTTCTTTGCGCTACCATAGTAAATTATGTATTTAGAATGCCGATCATAAAGCCGTCCGATATGCAGGCGGTCATGGGCAACGAGCACCGAATGTACTTACGCGTCCATTGCGGTAAATGCGAATAATAATAAGTCATTGAAGTAAAAAAAATCCGGGAAACATGCGTTTTCAACAATTGATCTGCCGAACGAGTCGATTTTTTCCATTTTTCACTATCTCGGAAATGCTCAAATTCAAACCTCCCAATAAATATAATTTGCAAAGACGGATGACACTATTTTTTTTCGCATCTACAAATCTTTGTCTCTAAAAACCTCAAAGAACTTCTTTCTTATTTTGAAAAAAAAACATATGATCGTGCAAGTCCCTATTTTTCAACGCATCTCTCACTTTAAACAAATGTTTGAGCCCTTCATTTGTGGTTTTGTCAAAAGATAAATCTTGGGCCATAAAATAAGGATCATTGACTACAAAAAACGTTTCAACAAAAAAAAATGCATATTTACCGAAATACAACGATCTGGAAAACGTCTGGGGTCAGATAGACCCCACATGCAGTCAGAGGTTCGTGGCGGAAGTGTGCAGCCGAAGGGCTAAAACTCTGAACATCGAAACGTGGAATTTCTTTTTAATCGCGATAAAATTGAATAAAAATGAAAAATTTGCACCACATTGAACAGTCCATCAACATTATTGGAAACATTGATTCTGTTGCCATCAACGAGGTCGACGACGATCCACGAAATATACGAGTAAAATTGAACAAGCTCCAAACACGGTTGCGTAAAGTTGGTGAGAAAAGTCCCATACATATGTATAACCATGGCAATGTTTTAGATTACAAAAGTGCCATTGGACGAAGCTCTGTTTTTTTCCATTCCTTCGCGATAAGAACCTTCGCGGAGGAAAAACTAGCGCAGCAAGAGGGCTGGCGTGTACTCCCACAGTACTGGCTCCGAGCACCACCGGCGAGCTCTTATTCAAACTAACAATAGGACTCGGCGATATTTCCCTTCTCATTTCAGCGAGAAGAAACGAGTTTAATTCTGCGGAAAATTTGTTCTTCGTTTTTTTCAGCCTGTCTGAACGAACCGCTCGCTGTACGCGCTATCAAATTTTTATTTCCATTCCTCTTTGTATCTCCCTGGCTCTCGTTATTTTATGCACAAAAAAAAACGTTGGTCGCTGTCTCCTGGTGGACACACGGATAGGCCTGTATGCCAAAATAATTGTATTTCAGGATGCTCGGTACGAGTTATGAGCGTTAACATTATCAGACGTCATATACGCTCAGGATTTCCGTGATGGGAGAGACCGAGAAAGGGCCAAAGGAGAGGAGTGACGGACACGGAAGATCGTACTATTACGCTCGTACCTCGGTCACACGGTGGGTATGCGAATTATTTCAAGCTCCCTCTCGTTTCCCCAACGCGCGCACTCTTCGCATCCCATTCGAAAATATACGCATATATGTGTAACGTAAATGTCTGCGATAACTTTCCAACCGCTTACGTGCCGGAATTTCCGACAATTTCAAAATTGCGCCCTTCGCGCGCAGTCGCGTTTCTTCTTTGGCCCCGAACAAGCTTTATTAAAATTCGTGCAACTGCAAATTGGAAAACGAACGAGGTGAGTTTTCGGCTTTGGCCAAGCTTTCTAAATGAAACTCGATACACGCGTTAAGGGGCCATACCAGTGTGACACTTTCAAAAAAATTCAACACGAAAGTTATAATAAGATGAGGTCGAAATTTCAAAATGATGCGATTATTTTATCACCTTTAAGGGAGACTTTGTCCTTGAAATTGGCGGGAGATGTTAGCGGCTCAACATGAGCAGCTAGAAGAAGAGGAGGGATGCCCCTATGGACCAGGCATTGCCGATTAGCGGTAATTATAAACACATTTGTGTAAACACATTACAAAACTTTAAACGCGTTTTTTCTCGAAAATACGTTTTTAAAAATGGCTGACATTCTCCTGACTGCTGTAATTAACATATCGACCTGCAATTTGGAGAGCATACTCAGAAAATATGTCTTCACGGAATGACGGATCGTTTTTTCGATAGATACATTTTTGCATTTATTATTTATCTTTTTATGCGAAAAAAAAAACGCGAAAATTCGATTTTTTTTTAATTGCCGCCATTTTCCGAAATTTGTACTAAACGAAAAACCCATCCGTCATTCCATGACCAAAGGGTCACAGATTGATAATATGCTTTGAATTTGTGTTTCAGATCAACAAAGAGGGGGCAGTGATGTCAGCCGTTTACCTCCCGCGATTTAAGGACCTGTTTTCGCGGAGCTGCAACGGCCGCCATTTTGGTTTTTTTTTTTCAAAAAAATTTTTTTTAACGTTCTGTATATCACGCATAAAAGCATGAAAAAAACCGCACTCAAAAAGCTTTACTCGTTTCCTTTAAAAAAAATAAAATGTAAACACCTGAAATATGGCACTCCAAGGACAAAGTCTCCGTTAAAAAAATGCATGAGAAATGACTCATTTTCGGGCGTCTAAAGGGATTTCCCCCCTTAATCAGTTTCGGAAAAAAAACGACAAATTACCCGTGGAGATTCGGGATTGAAAAAAAAACCACGACGAAAGTTCTTCAATGAACGCCTCTTCAAAATTGCAGGCCAACCGGGTCGTAAAAAAGGTCCTGTTAAGTATGTTTGGGACACGCGCAATTCGGTATTCCATGGCCGTTCGAGAAACATGCCCGAGCTGTGCGAACGAGGCGAATAGATAGCTCGACGAAGAGGAACATCCTTTGATCCTGTAATTGGAGGTGTCCGGCCAAGCTGGATTAAGGGAGTTAGTCACTCAGTACCTTTGCTCGCGAGCCCTCACCCTTCGCCCTACCGAGATTGTACGTGGAGCTATATGTGGATGTATTTGTAAAGAGGTTCATGCCTGCACCATTTCCGTACCCTAACGATACATGGACATTGGTCACGTACGGGGATAGGGCAGATATTTTGTTTTAGAAAATCGTACTTAACCCTTTGGCCCTTAATTTCACGATTTTGTACAAGAGTTATTATGGAGATGTTCTCAGTCGTCTCTTACTGGAAACACGGAAAATGTAACAGACATCAACGGATATGTATATGGGAATAAAGGTAAAAATATGCAGATACGTAATGAGGGCGAGATGTGAGAGAGAAAGGGAGGGAAAGATTGGGCTGGGTGAGAATCCCACACGGGAAATGCGGACCCTTCTCAGCATCTTATGTTCGATGTTCCACAACCCCCCAAAAAACTAAAACACTTGGCTTAAGACGGAATGACACCTCATCGCGGTCGGTATGGTAGAACAATCGTAGATACCCAAAAATCTCTGAAACGGCTCTTCAGATCCCGTCGAAACTTTGCCAAACGACGTCAAATAGATAGACGAACAGCTGTCTGCCCCTCAAATTTTCTGAATTTTCTGAATAAAGACCGTTGAGTGTGTTCATTTAGTCCATCAAGGTTCAACTCCTATTTAGAAATAGTTTTAACTGATTCATTTCGATAGAATTAGTTTTTCATAGTTTGAGCTAGTTTTAACTAACTATTCGAATTTATGTACCAGTAAATTCTAGTTTTTACTAGGATGAATTAGCTGTAACAAAGGGGAAGTTGTCCAGTTCTCACTAGGAAAGCTAGTTGCAACGAAGTGGAAAGTTTCTAGTTTTTACTAAGAAAAACTAGTTGTAACGAAGGTTAGTCAGAACTATTTTTTACACTGCCACCTCCATTATCGGCACAGCGGCCAGACCGACTCCGTATCACACTTGCAAAAAATAGTAGTTGCCCACCGTCCACTCAATCCGATTCTGAGCAGCTGACGTAGCTGATAGCTGTACCCCTCAAAGCCTGTCTTATTGTCTAGCAAGCTTCAAGTTTCGCGCCAGGGCCTGGCGCTCCGCCCACCATGCGCTACACCAATCGATATTCGGCACATAGTGGGGGGCTGTTGCATCCGTGGAGGTCCCGATAATAGAGGTCGCACTGTATTAACAAGGAAAGTCACTCGAGTATCCGCATTCGATTTTGGTAAAACTCATACATATAATAACTCATTAAAAACTATAATATACGTTTTTTTTATGGCGCGAAAACGGTGTTAAGGGCGGAAACTACTCCTCAAAGAAAGGCGTGTCGAAGGTTGATTTTGCAGTTTCACCCACAAGCAGTCTACCGATCTGAATGAAACAACAACCAAAATTCTTCTATGTAAAGCGATGAAAATTCCACTGTAGAAATATTGAAAAAAAATTAAATTGTGGGGTAACAGACGTTTCTTTAAGGGGAGATATATACCTAGGAGCCGGAAACAGGTCATTTTTGTGATTTTTTTCAAGGAAAACTATTTGAAATTTCGGATTGGGGTTTTAATTAACTAAAAGTATATACATTTCAAAATATGTTCAATTTTCTTTATTCAAAATATATAATATAATATTAAAAATATACAAGGATATTGTATGATCCTTGGAGCGTCGTAAAAAAATCTGCGTATACGGTACCCACTGGCGTTTCTTCAAAAATCATCTGAAAAAAAATCAAAAAGATTATTAAATTAGATACTATAATCTAGTACTTGTCATAGCCGATTTTTAAAATATCGATTTATGACAAAATGGCGGACGTTTGAACAAAAATAGTGATTTTTGGGCCGAAAATTATTTATTATTTTGCCTATAAAACAAAAACTAAGTAACGGAAAAAAATTCTATGACAAGTACTAGATAATGGTGTATAGAATAACTACGAAAAACCTCAAGGCAATCGGTTCATTGGTTTTCGAGAAATTTTGGGTACCGATTTAAAAAACGTGGTTTTTAGAAAAACGCGTTTGAAAATTTGGGAATGAATAAATCATAAAATTCGTCAACTTACATGGAATCATCGATACCAGGCCCTTAGTGTAGGTCTTCTGCGGTCGACGGAATGTTCATAGCTTCTAAATCCTCCACCTCGACCAACTAGGTGTATATCTCCCCTTAAGGGGTGGTTTCTCTCCCTAAAATTGGCTTCCCGCCGGCAAAAATACGTGTCTGATTGTTTCCAATGCTCTATCACGTATATGCGTTTCAACCAAATAGAAGGTGGACACTCAAGTGATGTTCCTGTAGGTAAAATGCGTTCGAACTGAAAACCTAAAATGTTCATAGCCATACGGAAAAAGGTAAGAAAGAACAGAGATAAACATTTTGTCGCATCAAATGCGGATAATTACGATCCCTTAAGCAGTTTTAAGGGGGGAAAAAGTGTATTTATCTCTTTCCCATTCGCATCGACGATGTCTCGTCGATATGAATAGAGTTTCCTCTAATACATATACACAATTTATTGACTGTTTACGAGAGCCCAATTCTGCGCGATTCGCAGGACTCTTTCTTCGCAGACCGGTACTCGAAGGGGATAAAATCGGGCAAACAGAAAACAGTTTCGTTTCTTTTATAGAACTAATAATGATGTTAGAGGAGAGATCGCATTTCCTCGCATTTTTGGGCTTTATAGACGATGGAAGGACTACAACGAAATAAGAACGTGGATGCTCGCAAGTGAGAGTCGTAGTGTGTCACCGATACGAAAGAGAAACGCGAAATGGCTAATAGGCAACCGCTATATCGTAAAAATCATACCGACCACCGTAAAATTGTTCCTGAGTCAATAACCGCGCGATAAAAAGCGATCGTAAAGTTTTTCCTTCGGCTCTCCCTTCTCCCCATCTTCCGCCTGCTCACTCGTTGAGATGGATTCATTCGAACGTTTGTATTTTTTGTTGGTTGCATTTTTTTCTTCTTCTTTTCTCGTTGTGCGATCGCAATTCTCGTGGTGCTGTATAGACGCGTTTTTATAACGTCGACGAATCGATTCTCGTCAGCGATCCTCACGGTCCACCAAAGTCTCGTTGATACAGTCGCAAACTTTGTTTACTCGACAATTCGTTACCATAAAACGCAACTCGTAAGACTTTATCGCAACAACGCTATAAGGTAAAATTGCCTAAATCGTCCCGATGCTGCGTCCCGAAAAAATATCATCGGCTATCGCGTTGAAATGTATTTTTCTTATTTTCTCCGTAAATGGCGGCTGCACACTAACTGAAATGATGCGAAAAACCCGCTGAAAACGGAAAATAAACTATCATTGACAAAGCAGATAAAATACGATGACGTCGATATTGTCATTTTTGCCCATTTTTTTGTCTACTAGATTTTTTTTTTGGGGTTTTGAAAAAACGTATATTATTAAGCGCACAGTGAACTTATTTCTTGTACATTTTTCTTTTAAAAAAATAAAAAATAACAACACTATTGAGGTATAAAAAAGCCTCTGTAAAAAAATGTGGTCCAACTGCCGGTCTTAAAAATAAAAATGAAAAAGTTTTACAATCTATATAAATGTGGCTCTCGTTGTACATGGCTGTTTTTCGAAAATAAAATAAGTAGGCCATTTTGGCGAAAAAAAGTAACTTTGGCGAAATTGTTACTTATATTCGGCGGCTTAATAAGTGCTAAATTAAAAAAAAACGGCTACCTACAGCGGTAGCAGCTACTGAAATTAACAAAATTTGGTTTGTCAAAATAGAAAAGTGGACATGGACTCCATGGGGAATTTTAACTAGAGTTATGATTCCGCCCAGGTCAGGAAAAGTCATTTTGAGGAAAAACGCGATCGAAAGTTTTAGGCTTCATAAATCGTTGCGCGATCTGTTCTCACTAAATCGTCTGCAATTTGGTCAATTTTCAATATTTTAACTTGGAATGTTGTCACATGTTCTTGAATATGTATACTTGGCGACAATGTAAAGAAAAATCAATTTTTTCACCCGTCACAATGGTATCCCCCCTTACGGTGCACATTTTGAAAAGCAAACGTTTATTCGTTTGTGCCAATGAGTTGTATGAATCGGGCGAAAATTCAATTTATGTATAAAAAAGAATATATATAAATATATAGTATTTAAAAACTATATAATATATAAAATGTATATGAAATAATATTTAAAAAAATATTACGTATATAAATAAATAGTATGATAAAATATAAGTATTTCAATATTGAAAGGAACTTTCAAGACAATTAAGAGAGAGCAGCGTGCAGAAAATTGTTGCATTTTTGCGATGTGGCATTTTGTGAGCAAGGGCTCGATACAGCAATAATCATAGAGCAAGGTATTCAAATACTTGAACGTTTAAATATGTATGTGTGTGTGTGTGTGTGTGTATATATGCGTATATATATATATATATATATATACATACATATGTGTGTGTGTGTGTGTGTGCGCCTGTATAGAAACGTAAAGTTAAATGTAATATCCAAGTACTCCACTCCTCCCGCACTTTGTGGCCTTGTTTCTTTTCGCCCTCTGAGCAAAAATTCTCGATTTCGACCCTCTCATCGGTGTGCCATAAGCGCGTCGCTCAGCTTCTCTCGCCTGGTGGCCGAGAGAGCTTCACCTTTCGCCGTTTCTCGCGTCTCGTTCACTCTACGATAGAAAGCACTTTCCGGAAATGAGATTTTCGACAGAATTCCACATGGCTGGCATGGATTTTTTCGGCTTTTTTTTCCTCCGTCCACTTACGATCGATAAAAATCCCTTCGAGCCTTGGCATCAATTCGGATTAAGGATGAAAGAAAGAGCAATAAAGAGTTGTAAAATGTTAAACATAATATCAAAAGTAAATCACGAGATTCGAATTATTTTAACAAAAAAATTAAAAAAAAGAATATCGATAATGTCGTAAAAATATAGGAGCACCGCTCCACTAAATGAAAAATAAACCCGAGCGAATCCGCTGTTTAAGAACTTATATACGCAAAAAAATTCAATATTTTTCACTTCTTTATTATTTTTGATTCCATTAGCCTGAACGGTTAGGAATTATTAAGCTTTACAGAATTAAAAAATTCTGCAAAGCTATTAAATGAAGTAAGATTGCATTTATAATAAATACCGCGCGGCGCGCCCGACCGCCAACTTCAAAGCCGTTTTTCCACGATTCACTTTTTTGAACCTTGTGAAAGTTCTAACTCTTGAACGAAGGTTCAGATCACCTAGAAATTTTTACTACATATTCTTAGTATCATCGCCTATCGTGTGAACTACAGAAATAAAAATTTCAATGACACAAACAATATTAAAAAATAAATACCGACACAAAATTGAGTAAAAAATGTCAAGTTTCGAATTTTTATTATAATAATTCATTTTTTATAATATTGTTGGTTCACACTGAAGATACATTCATTAAGCAATTATAAATATGTTCATTTTTTTCAGACACCCACATCGATGCCGAGAACCTTCACCGTCAACGCACGCGCAAAAAAAATACATTGCTTTATTATGTTGTATCTCCGCCATTTGTTAATATTTCTGATTTTCTTTACATATACTTAATCATGTGTATAAATGATCTGTGAAAAAAATGTTGTCAATATATACGTAATTTTTTTTAACCACGTCTAGAAAAGTACCTTCGAAAATCGACGGAATCGCGTATATAAGGCCGTAATTCCTCTCAATTAGTATTTTTACAAGCTTTTATTTAACTTGCTTCGTTCGTATGTCTTTCCGGTTGAAAACGTGTAATCCACTTTTCAAGCAGTTGCTGGCATTCGATTGAATTGAAATTTGGCATACTTATGTAACTTCGGTGGCAATGCAATATTATGGCCCATGGAGCCATTAAATCAATAATATGTAACATGTCAATAGCCAAAGTGAATAAAATTTAATATTAAACAGATGAATACGCACAAGTGAAGGTATTAAGACAGATCATTAAACAAATTCTAATGCTGAAAAGTACAAAATAAACGTAAAAAATCTGTTTAAAGACAATCTTTTATTTATAAAGTTAAATAGTAAAGTTACAGACGAACCTCATCCTTGGGCACTGATCAAAGGCGCAGGCAGTACATACTCCATCAAACTAACACAAACATAGAACTTTTATAAATTTAAATATTATCTTATAAGCTTAAGGCGTGAAACGTCATTATACGTGAAATAAAGTCTCAAATATTTGAGAAAATATTTACAAAATTTAAAGTTCTATGTTTATGTAAGTTTCATTAAGGCGGGAGCCTGAATCAGAAGGTCCAAAAAAGCGTTTTTCGGGATTTTTTTTAAAGTGAAAAAGAAAAGTGAGCCCAGTAAACATTGAGGTATCTGTACATGTATATTTAAAATGTATAAAATAAAAAATTCAACATGAAACAATAAACGACTGCAGAGATATCAGCCTATTCCATGTGCGTCTCGCCACTGCAGTCCCCAATCGGTGGGAAAGATGCAGCTCGTAATTCTTGACTGGAACAAAAAACCAATAAAATTTTGAATCGTCATATATTTTTCTTAGCTGAAAAAATCGTGAAATTATAACTTTTCTCAGGTCTGAAAAAAAAAAACACTTTAACGTGCTATAAAAATGCATTAAAGAAGACTTTTTCAACGACTTTTTTAATTCACTTAGAAGAGATTTTTATACTGAAGAAAATAAACTTTGGTTTTATTCAATAGGTCGTTTAGTTTTTTGCTATCACGCCCGCCAATTTGAGAAAATCGTGAAAATAAACACTGGAGAAAACGTGCTTCAAAGTTTTCACTACACGGAAAAAAAGAAATAGTACAAAATACAGGGGCTACACAGTTCGCATTGGACTCGAGCGATTGCACAGCGATATTTACTGAAACACAATGCTCAAAATACAGTATGCTGAAAGTAAATTATTACAGTTCCTATACTGTCCTCTTTGGACTCGAATCGCTCTACTGTATCTTTTAGTGGAACACACCGTCCAAAATACAGTGTAGTGAAGAGTAAATTTTGACAGTTCAACACTGTAATATCAATTTAACAAAACTTGTAATTTGACAGTTGGTTAATCTGTATTATGTACAATGAATGCGCCAGTTATATCGACAGAGTTTATGTAGACACACAAAAAAAAGTTTATACATAAAAGAAGTTTGAAAAAAATGTGTAGAAAATATTAAAAAATCCGTCACATACACAAGAACGTACCTTTTTGTAAATAATTCTCTCTTTTTTATAATTTCTTGAATTTTCTCGCACAAATTTCAACGTTCGCATCCTATCGACCACGCACTACTAACTGACAAACCTTTGTGTCCTGGCCACGGGCCTCACCCCACGCGCGAGACAAGTCCTAATTAGACAAGAACGTACCTTAAAAAAAATTCTCTCTTTCCTTATAATTTCTTGAATTCTGTCGCACAAATTTCGATGTTCGCATCCTATCAACCACGGACTACTAACTGGCAATCCTTTGTGTCCTGGCCTCGTGCCTCACCTCGTGCCTCATTTGCGTGCAGTATAAAAGTCAGTCGTCGCATTAAAATTTTGCAGTTGAATATTTTTACTGAAATCGCTGATGTATTTACAATATCAAACTGCAAATAAACCAGTGTAACTGTAAAAATATCAGAGTGCACAGATAACGTCACGAATCGTCGAAAGAAGCGTAAAACTACCGTGCCACACTGTGAAATTTAATGAATCACTCTGTACTCAATACAGTGTACACTGTTGCATTTTACGTACAGTATAAAAATCAGTGACCTCATTTAAATTTTGCTGTTGAATATATTTACTGAAATCACTGATTTATTCACAGTACCAAACTGTAAATAAATCAGTGTAACTGTAAAAATCTCAGAGTGCATAGATTACGTCACGAACTGTCGAAAGAAGAGTAAAACGACCGTGCCATACTGTACAATTTTATGAATCACTCTTTCTTTATGAAAATTCGTCATTTTTGTAGGACAGGATTTACATTACTCTGTTTTACTGTAAAATGAAATATGGCACCCTGTTTTTTATGCGGTTTAGACTGTGATTTTCGCTGTTTCTTTTTTTCCGTGTAGGAGAATATATCAATATCAAATATCAATCGCTTCTCTGCTTTTGGCCTTGTATCTTCGAAAACATTTACAATTGGCCTCTGTAACTTTGTAAATATATTCTTGGATAGTTAATCCAACGATTTAAGCAAACCATTTTTCCGACCTTCTAATTGAGGCTCCAGCCTTAAGTATGTACTGCCTGCGCCTTTGATCAGTGACCTGGATGCTTTTCCGCAGCTTTGCTATTTAACTCCATACACTCAACATTTTTTTTAACTTTTTATTTCAATAGTTCATAAATAAAAGCTTGTTTTTAAAAATATCTTTCACGTTTATTTTCTTTACTTTAGGCTTCCCTTCTAGAAGCAATGGACCATCGCGAAATTGAATGAAATCACGGATAATATCGAGAAAAGTCTAATGCCCTCTTTCTTTTCATATAGCCAACGAAAGTTTACTCTCATCTCGAATTTGCACGTTGTGCCACGAAATTTTCTCCTTTTGAGTCACAAGATTTTATTGGCATCGGGAATCGTACATTTGCGATGTTTCTCCTTCCCCTCGGTCTTGATTGCCCCGTTGACGGGCCTCCCACTGCGCGAGTCGCTCCAAGATGCGTAATACTCTTTTTGTGTCTGAACTGTCTCGACAGTCTCGGATATCTGATTAAACGACGCTCGAATTGGCTGACGGCGCTCTGGCGCTCGACCTCCGCGTCATTATCAGAGAATCCTCTAATCAAAGACTGAATATGTACATACATACGATACATACATATGCGTGTGTGTATGTGTGTGTGCGTAAAATTTATATACAGGCGACTGAGCCCTTTTCGACGCGGAGCAGCGTCTTGACGTGCGATGGGTCGTATTTTCGGCGTCTTATGAAAAACGTTCCCTTCCCTCGCGTCTGCACGTATTAGTACGTATGAAAGATCAGAGGGGGCCGTATTAACTTTGCCGTATACGTATATTGGCGTTTAATAAGCAAAGGGGCGTGCGCTATACGATTCGTCATGTAGAAGTAGCGTGGACAACCGCCCTGCCGGTCGTCCGTAGTCGATGTACAGGTACATGTACATGTGCGACGAAGAATTAAAGGATCTTGCGAGATTGGTGTATCGTCTTAAAAGACTTGATGGAAATCCCTGTTATGGTAGCGTGCATTAGTTAATCAGGGTTTAATTAATCCCACTGCGGTAATCATGCATGGGATTATCACGGCTCATCAGTTTATTGAAACTGTATGTACAGGGTGTCCTGTTATGAATGGATAATTATGCAACTGTCGATAGGTCAGATCGTGTCCTACTATATGCTGGATTTTCAGTTTAGAAAAAGTCCTACGGTTTTCGAGATAAATAATCATCGAGATAAATTTTTTATTTTTCGCATGCTATTTCTACAAATGATAACTTTCTTCAGCCGGTTTAAAAAAAAATACTCTTGGTTATTTGTTTTATCTAGAGAAGTCTTCTTTTCAACCTTAAATTTAAAGAAAACTTTATGAAAAAGGATCTTATGCAGAATTTTCATACAACCAATTCGAACATGTGAGTTTGTTAGCCTGCGGTGTAAAAAAAATGTACTACGCATAGCGTGCCAATTAATTAAAAAAGTTGCTAAGTTATTGTCGATTTGTGTCATTGGTAGAAATTGAGGAGAAAAACCAAAAGCAGATGATTTTTTTCCAAAAAATAACAGAAAGCCCAAAATCTCGAAAACCGTGGGACTTTTTCACGATTGATCTATTACACTCGGAGTTGAACTCATTACACTCAATCCAGTAGTTGACAACTTTGAGATCAGCGGAACGGCGAGGCACAATTTAACGATCCGCAAAAAATCGACGCGCGTTTTTTTGACAGCAGAGGCTTTTGACCAAAACCCTTCTATCGGAAATTCCAGCAGTAGTCGGAATTCTTTTTTGACATCACGCCGAAGGCAAGGCATCAGATAAAATTATAGAACAAAAATTAACGTAAAAAATCTCTTTAAAAAGAAGCTTTTGTTTATAAACTATTGAACTAAAAAGTAAAAAATAATGTTTAGTGTCTGAAGGCAAATAGTAAAGCTACAGAAGAACCTCATCCTTGGTTACTGATCAAAGGCGCAGGCAGTACATACTTAATAAAACTTACATGAACATAGAACATTTGAATTTTTTTTTCTTAAATGCTTGAGCCTTTGTTCCAAGTGTGATGACGTTTCACGCCTCAGACTTTCCAAAAAATATTTAAATTATCCAAACTTTTATGTTTATGTAAGTTTAATTAAGTGTGTACTGCCTGCGCCTTTGATCAGTGACCAAGGATGGGGTTCTTCACTAGCTTTACTATTTAACTTCATACACTAAATATTGTTTCTTACTCTTTAGTTTAATAGTTCATAAATCAAAGCTCGGTTAAAAAAAAGATTTTCGACGTTAATTTTTTTATTTTGTACTTTTTAGCATAAGGATTTGTTTAATTAGGGCTGGGCTACTTGTCAAGACAAATCCAACGAGCCTAAACACGACGGAGCTATCTTGTTTAGTTGAGGAGTTCCCATGGTCACCTTCCGGCTCCATGGTACCATATTATTACATTGTCACCCAACTTACATAGGTATGCTCAATTACATGGTCCAGCTCAATCGGATGCCAGTAACTGCTTGAAAAACGGACAAAAAATGTTCAACCGGCAAGACATGCGAACGAAGCGAGTAAAATTAATAAATTTTACTGGCTTATAAAAAAACGACTGAATCCGTAAAATCGGAAGAGGCTATCAGTTTCGTTGCTGTCACGTTCCACTAACAGGTGCGATCCCGTTTAACGATGAAATTACACGGGGCGCACGCTCCGTTTCTCCATATGACCGAATCCTCTGCACACTCGCACATTATGAACATCATACGCACACACATTTCTCCTTCATACGCGCATTTACGTACACCTAGGTGTATTTATGTATCCGGTAGTGTTCATGGACGGTTGGTCTTGATGTACAACGGCCATTTGTGTTAACGCCCCGGTTGATGTTAATTCTATAGGTTTTGTTTCTATCTAACGGCGATACGAGAGAGGGAACGGCTCCGCTAGAAGTCATTATCATCCTGATGGAAACTCACGTGGCGAGACTGACGCACATTTCGTCGTTCTCCCTCGATTCCCCCGTAAATTCTCGGCTGGCAAACGTTAACACTCGAGAGACTCGAGCGCAGGTCGATGCCCGTGTTAAATTCTATATATTTACGCCCTTTTGTCTGTCAACGATGGAGTCTGCAGTGTGCGCGTAGTGTTGGAACATCGCAATAGCGATCCACGCAAAAAGTCTCTCTTTCGCGTATTTATTTCGCTGTTCACCGAGTTGTGGGATAGAGCCGATCGAGCTCGCAATAGTAACGTCCCGATTTTTCGGTGAAATTCCAAACGCGTTCCAGGACACAAAGTCCGACAAAGTGGAAAATTCGTTGGAAAATTTCCCA
>OY723391.1:26334137-26359581 GCA_963210295.1 Ophion ellenae | reverse complement strand
ATTTCCGGCGGAGGCTTCAAAAATATTGATTAGAAAAACCGGCTAAGTACAACGATAGCTACTGCGATTACGGACATTTTGGTTCCTTTACCTTGAAAATCGAACATTTTTTGCTGGAGTTACGATACCGGCCAGGTCGAGAAAAGTCGTTTAGAAAAAAATTGCGATTAAAACCTTTAGTATACGTAGATATTTGCGCTACCTGCTCTCACTAAATCGTCTGTAACTGGGTCAATTTTCAATATTTCACCTTGATTTTTTTCCACATGTTCTTGAATATTTATACTTTGAGAAAAAGCAACAAAAAAGACTCGGCCTTGCTCTATCGGCGTTCCGTACATATGACGAATAAACTTTTTTTTTTAACTAGATATTTAATTAGGTAATGCACTTTTTCAGTCTTAGTTCTCAGGTAGTACTAAACTGAAACCATATGGAGTGATGATAACTAAAGAAAGCTTTGTATACTCCTGCTCTAAGCTAATGATGAAAATATATAAAATTATTGTTATTCGATTTTTACAATACCAAATGACTCATTTTTGGAGTCAGTACAAGCCAATTGCCAATATTGTCACATTGTTCGCAGAAAAAGAGGAGGCTGTTACATCCTAGCAAATGTCCCTTCTCTCATCTAGGGTTTTTCATCTCGGTTATTCCCAATATCCTCATTTGCCGTCAGAAGCGTATTAAATGTATAAATCTAAGCGTTAAACGTAACTTGCGTACGTTCCGCGAGCATATTCAAATAATAGCGATATATACACGATAGCAGTACCGCCACAGTCATTGAGTTTTCCTATCACAATGGCTTTCAACAAGAACATGATCTCGGGCAAATATTCCACGAAAAGCCGCAGCTCAAAAAAATCAAACAGGCACTCACTCCAAAAACTTTACGCTAGCCATCCGTATGGGGACAAAGAGAAGTCTGCATGATTCGACCCGGTAACCAGAGCGGAGTATGAAAACATCCGGCCGTCCGAATCAAACGGTCACCGCGCTATCGCGAACGGCTTAGCGCGAATTTCGACTACACACCTCATGCACGTTCCGTTAACAAAGCGAAATTGCCCCTTCCACCAGCGCCATTATTTCTAAGAAGAGAAACCAAAGATTGTCTCCCACTCACTCGAAAAATTCGCATGCGAACCAAGAAGGGTCAGTGTGCAAAAGGTCGAAGCAGTCGCCCGTCAACTACCAACGACTCAAGTTCTTCTATCAAGTCTAAATCTCAGTCTCCCGATAATCTTCATCAAGTTCAATCTCAGTCTCCCGTCAACCAATATTTCCATCAACCGAATCACTCCTTGTATCAAGTCTTAACCCAGAAGCCTAACGAATATCTCCGATTATCTTTCATACGAACCGTCTTCATTTTTCGAGTTACAAAAGTTTTATTTTACACTTGTATAATTTCTATCATCGGTCCGTGATTATCAATCTCAACTCATCGACCTTGCGCGCCGTTCATATTTCTATCTACACGTAGTGCCGTCGTAGTAAACACGTCAAGTATATACACGACCAGCCGAAAATCCTGCGAGCGTCTTACCAGCAATTGTACCAGCGAGCGCACCAGGCCAAGAGCGAAGGCCCTTGTAACGCGAGCGACAACAAACATCCACGCGAGCGAGCGAGCGAGCGAACGACCGAGTGTCAAACACAACGAATGTAAGCTAACTTTACCGTTTCTTTTTGTATCATTCATCGTAAACCTGATCGCTTCAAACCGTCTGGTAATCGTCCAATAAACAACATAGTGTCAATCGTACACCAAGTCTGTCGAATTATCCCTCAATTTCAAAACATCGTGTCAATTCCTTAATTTTACTCTTTCCCACGCACTACCCCTTTTTACCCTCATCCCGTGCTATTGCGCTAGGCGTAGGCAACAAAGAGGGAAACAAAAATATTATGCTCTCATCCCTTCCGGATGTGACAAGGCTAAGAAATATAAATCAAATATACGATCTACGGTCTGTTTTGAAATTGCAATCGCATTTCTTGCATGACGGCAATCTCTCCTTCTTGGCTGACACCGACTCTAAAAATAAGTCATTTGGTATTGTAAACATTTCATTAACAATAATTTTATGTATTTTCGGTATAAATTTATTGTAGTATGTATCATGTATGTATATATATATATATATATATATATATATATATATATATATATATATATATATATATATATATACTACATTATCAATCGGCGTTTTCAGTATTTGTTGTTTAAATACAGTATATAGTACATAATATACAGAAATTCCAAAATCCTAACTAGTTTAGTTGACATAGACCCCGTAACAAAAATTAACGAAAACTGACAACTTTGACGATCCGCTATTTCTTTATTTTAGAAGATAAAAAAGAAAAATATATATATATATAAATATATATATATATATATTTGTAGTTTACTCAATGAGCTTTAAAAAATGACACCCCACATGCCGGGGTAAGACATTGTTTTTGTGCTCCTTTCTCATATGTCCCTCATGAAAAGTAATTTGATTGAATTTCCAATTCAACACGGAACCCTAAAAACGATACTTTTGACCCGTCACAGTGGGGTCTCGCTCCAAATTTAGATCCATTATTCAAGCCTGCACTATCGAGAATTTCGCTACCAGAGTTCCGAAAAATGTCTTCCTACTGGAATGTAGATATTTTTAAAATATATTTTAAAACTATTATAATTTGCTCGAAGTAAATAAATCATTTCGCGAGACTACGAACTAGGCTATGAAAACTGACAGCAACCATTTTTTCGCCACTCGATCAATTTTTAATCTGTAGAAACTGCATCGAATTCCGCTCGAGATTGTCCTCGTATTTACGTCGCAAAGAAAAAGTCGATATCGAGTCGCAAAAATATGATTTTTCCCCCGAACGACTCCTATAGATACGGGCTTCCGCGTGCAAGATCCCTTTTCACGTATTTACTTTTTTTTTTTTTCATTTCAAGGAAATGTATCCCATTTATCTTTCGTTTGGTGAAACGCACCGTTGCGCTCGACGTTGCGCATGCCGTCATGGAAAACGTGTCTATTGGAGTCCGATGGGCGGTACAGCTCGTACCTATAGCGCACAAAAAGCACACAAGCGTACCTGGGTATTATAAAAAAAAAGCGCTGTAACTGCACCCAGTCAACGAATGGAGATGCAGTTGCGTGAATGTGGACTGTATGGGGGCGGGGGTGGTTATGCGCTCTTTGGGAAACGGCAGCTATATCCTGAAAGCGATAAAAAAAATAGGAAGCACCAGGGAGGGAAAAAAGTGTGACCATATCAGTGAAACATTCCTCGTTCTCCCTCTCGCCCACGTTTTTTCCCCCAGCGCTCGTAGTTACATGCATATCTATAACTGACACTGACCAACGAACGAACGATAACGAGTGGATATACAACCGGCGGAAAAAAAGCTCCGGGAAAATCGTCGAAGCCTCGTCGTGTACGGGCGAAACGGAGAAAAAAAAGGAACGAATAAACGAAATTGCCAAAAAAAATTGTCTGGAAGTAGAAAAGCCTGATTAGGCAATCGCGGCCGGGAAAAAAATACATCGCTCCCTGGGCCGGATCATCCGGAATTTTTTTCTACACGTGTGTATCGATAAACTTTGTGCAAGAATCACACGGGACGCGTATGTGTGTGTTCCACAAGTGGCTCGAGGCGCTTAAAGTCGATATCACGCTGTGAAACTGAACACGAGAGAGAGAGAGCAGGAAATACGGCGAAACGTATATTCCTCGAGACTCGAGAGAACGGGACTGTATAAAAAGGAAGGAACAGAAAAACGAGTAGGCAAAAAGCACGAAACTCCGAAGCGCCCGGAGGATTTTTTCGTGATTGATGTCGATTTTTGTGGAATCGTGACGCTGTTTTTCCGATTTGCAATAAATAGTACTCAGCTGTAAAGGGTATGTTATAGGACTAGGGATACATATGTCTCTTCCAGTCCCTTCCGCGAGCTGAACGACATGCCTTCCCAGCTATCGACAGAAAAAGTCAAGCTTGCGAATGGTTGGAATCTATTCAACTGTAGAATACGTCGTGACGTTCATTGATATGACCAATTTTTCCGTTTTTATTTATTAGGCGTTTTATTTGCAATATTTAAGGGATCGTCGCAGGGTGACATTTTCGAAAAATCGAATTTTTTGCATTATCCGATAGTATAGACGGTAATAAAGATGTTCATATACTTACATAAACGTAAGTAGACAATTTATATGGAAGTTTCGCACTCGAAACTTTACGTTTTTCTCGAAATTTCGTTTTTCAAAACGGTGTACACTTTCAGAGGAAGAGTTTTCAAGCTATCCGTCTCAAATTTTGACGCAACATTCTTCACGCCATCCTTCATCTTGCTATGGAAGCTTTTTTTTTAATCTTCACATTTTTTTTTCAAGAAATTTTTTCGAAAAATACGCTAAACTCGATACATTTTTTCTTCAAACCAACGCCATTTTGTAAATATTGGTAAAAAAAACCTCCATAGCAAGATAGCGGCTTTCATACTGATTGATAATCTTTTTACAAATTTTGTTTCGGATAGTATTTGCGGCCAGAAGCGTGTACACTAGGGTGGCACAAATTTGAGGTCTATTTCATTTTCCTCTTTCTCACCATCCAACCATCTTCTTTGAAGAAAAAAAAATTGTCGCCGAAGCTGCGAGCCGACAACAAATATTTAGAAGTCGCTCAAGCCTACCAAGAATTCCAATTTTCATTAAAAAATTGATTTTTTTTCTTTTTGTCCATCACTGACCCATGAATTTTACGCTTTATAATTTTTAAATTAACCGCGCGACGGTCCTAGCTGGCCAATGAATATTTAGTGGTCGCTCAAGGTTTTCGAAATTCATGGGTGAGAAGTGGACACAAAAAAAAACGATTTCTTAATGAAAATTTGAATTTTTGGGAGGCTTGAGCGACCTCTAAATATTTCTTGACCGCTGGCAGTTTTTGCGACAATTTTTTTCTTTAAAAAAGATATTGGATGGTGAAAAAAGGAAAAAAAATAGAGCCTAAATTTGTGCCACCCTAGTGTACACCACGAGGACTCCTATTTTTCGAAGACATTTTCAACCGTTAAAAAAATGAAAAAAAGACAAAAATAAACGTTTAAAAATGTATTTTCTCTTCTTCATGAGTGCTTTGATTTGACATAAAAAATGAGACTAGCGTATTTTAACCATCGAAAAAAAAAATCGCGAAAATCAGCTAGTTTTAAGGAGCTAGGTATACCAGTGCGATACTTTAAAAAAATTGATTTTTTTTGCCTTTTTCGACAGTTTCATAACTACGCCATTTTTTCATAACTACGCCATTTTGTTAGATTTTGATATTTATCGAAAATCCTACGTCATTGTAAAGGAAATACCTTCCAGTTTAACGACATTTGTTCCTTTTTCGGTTTCAGCTACTCAATCGGCCGGAATCATGTCAGCAGTGGAGGAACTTTTTTTCGGCGCCTCCGAAGGCAACGCATAAGTCGCTTGGATCTCAATATTTTTCTATGAAAAAATTATGTAATATAGGTCAAATATAGCCAAATATATTCCTAATTTTCCGAAACATTTAATTGAGTACTTTTCTTCCAAAAAATTCCCGAAAATCACCCAAATTTTCAGCGTTCACACTGGTATAGCCCCTTAAACCCTTGTTACCCTGTGATGATCGCCTAATTGGAAACATGTTTGTTTATGTGAAAATTATCAATCCCTTGAGTACTTCCGTGGCTATCCGCGTGGCATTCAGACAAATTTTGCGAGTCAAGGGAAAAGCTCGTAAAAGAGAGAGAGAGAGAGAAAGAGTGGAGAATATCAACCAAGCGAGGGAAAGAGCAGGAGAAAAAATGCGTCTCCTTTCCCTAGAAGGGGCGCGAGCAAAGGGAAAATAGGCTCGATGATACGACGCGAGAATGGGAGGAGAGAGACTAGCCCGAAAATTGATAGGGGTCCCTAAAAAACTCATCGTATTCGAGTCCAAGTGCACCCCCTTGTCTCACATGATCATTCGCGACTACGTTTTTTTCCCTTCCTCTCTCTTGATCTTCCGGCGCTTTTTCGCCATTTTTACAGCCCGCTATCGTGCTACGTATATATTTTTTTTATTGTCCGGGGAAACCCTCGAGC
The DNA here is from genome assembly GCA_963210295.1 of Ophion ellenae. Lineage (NCBI taxonomy): Eukaryota > Metazoa > Arthropoda > Insecta > Hymenoptera > Ichneumonidae > Ophion > Ophion ellenae. The sequence goes on along the minus strand of OY723391.1, from coordinate 26,353,434 downwards.
CAGCAAACTTTCAATGGACTTTACTTAACAGTCCATACTTCCTATATATTCGCCTATACAGAGCCACACAGAGACGCCCAAAAACATACACGAGACTGTCTGGTTCACCACAGAGCTACCTCGGAACGGCTAATAAACAATAAATCTACAGTTCTCCTCCTTTCGTTTTCGTTGTACATAAATGCCCGGGGAGCCTCGTTGTATGAATGTCGTCTGGCAACTATTACCACCACTATCTCGCCAACGTGGATCTTTATGATATTTTGTTAACCCTTAACCACTACTGCCAAACGACCTCTTCCGCCGAGGCAAACACAGATACGCCGGTGCTTCTATATCGAACGAGCTGGTGCCAATACGGACCACCGCCAATAACCTCGGACACCTTGAATTATTTTCTTCCCAGTAGAGCAACCCTTGGGATCGAGAAGTGTATTTTTTCAATATTGTAATGAAAATGTGCCCAGAGGATTCCAAAATGTAGGAAAATGGAGCTCGGAAAGAAATGTTCCTACATGTAGGCAGTATGAATTTATTATAAACCGGTGAAAGGCTTTAGATTTTGTGGGAGGACGCCACTGTGATGGACCAAAAAAGGTAGTTTTTTCGGAATTTTTTATTTCGTGTGAATTTTTATTTACAATAAATGAAAATTAACAACGTTATTAAAGTATAATAGTCTCTGTATAAAAAATGTGGTCCAACGGCCGGATCGATAACTTGATAATGGTTGGTCTGAAAATTGAAAATAAAAAAGTTTTATAATCTATATACATGTGGTTCTCTTTGGATGTAGCCGTTTAAAAAAGATTTCACAAGTGGGGTGTTCAAAAAGTGTAATTTTGGCGAAATTTTTACTTATATTAGGGGGCTTGAAAAATACGAAATTTCGAGAAAAAGAAAACGGCTGCATGCAATCATAGCTATTGCAATTAAGGAAATTTTTGTTTTCTTTTCTAAATTGGAAATCCGACAATTATAGGTAGAGTTATGACTTCGGTCAGGTCGAGAAATGTCATTTCGAAAAAAACGCGATTAAAAGTATTAGTATATGTAAATCGTTGCGCTACCTGCTCTCACTAAATCGTCTGCAACTTGGTCAATTTTCAATGTTTCAACTCAATTTTTTTTCCACATATTCTTCATTATGTATACTTTCAGAAAATACAAGAAAATCATTTTTTTTATTTTTCAATTTGAATTAAATTTTTAAAAAATAATTAAGAAAATTTCATCTGCAGAAAAAGGCTTAACGCACCAATACTTTCACAATTTTGGAGATAGCTCACTAAATTTCTCTACAGTAACGGAGTATATATCAATATACACGATATATTCGCATAAAATTTTGCCGAAATCGATAAAACGATTTGTATTCGAAGCGGGTTTCAAGTTTCAAAAAGATTTCTTCACGGCAAAAATGTTCAACCACTCTATATATCTAGACAATTTCTGGCTTATGAATATATAATAGTAGAATCATCCTGATCCAATTTCACGAAAATCGGTGCAAGGGTTCAAACTTTGAAGGGTTCTAGACTTTCAATTAAACATTTTCACGATGTACCTTGTCGCAAACTTGAGATACTCGAATAATTATTTGCACATCAGCGGAGAATTATAGAAGAAACGTTGTTACTTTATTCAGCGTGAATCGGCGAAAAGATGTCATGTGCGTTCGTAATTTTTTTAATAACTTAAGGGGTCCTCTCACTTTAGACGCTAAAAAGGCTATTTTCATGATTTTTTTGATACGTTTATATTATAGATATTCATATAAAAATTGTTACACTCAATAAATACACTTTCGAAATACATAAAAACATTTTTATTTTATTTATTTAAGTCTCTATTTATAGACGCAAATGGTAGTTAAAAAAATGTCCTAAAAAATTTTAGGTTTGCGCTGTTGTTGATGCAATCTCAGAGTACATCATCCGAAACAAAAAAATTAAAAGTTTTAGATTCAGTATGTTAATGGCTATAGCGCATATCATACGATTTTTGATATATGCAAAAATAACAAAATGGCGGCCATTTTTCTTGCCAAAAAATAGTAAATATCAAAATTTAAAAAAAATCCTTGATATGCGCCATAGCTATAGTTGTAAAGAATACGTGGTTAAAATTTCATAAAGATCGGTTCAGTAGTTTCGGAGATTTTATCAACAAGCCGTCGAAAAACGTTGTTTCGAGAAAAACGCGTTTAAAGTTTGTTTGGGTTACGTAAATATATTTTTTTTTATATTTATGTATTTCGAAATCGTATTTGTTAAGTGTAACAACTTTTATATCAATATCTATAACAAAAACCTATAAAAAAATCCATAAAAATAGCCTTTTTTAGCGTCTAAAGTGAGAAGCCCCCTAAAGTCGAAAAAAAGGATAATTATGAATCAACATTACAAAAAAAATTATTGATGAACTTTCTCAAACACATTAAAATTGTGCAGTTTATAAACTTTGCACATTGCTTTCTCATAATTAGTATCGATCCATTTGTTTTTTTTTCTCGCACTTGAAAGTTTGTTTTTTTTTTCTCTACATGAAAGCCAAACAAACCAATGGTGCAGACGTGATGAGCATTTAAAGTCAGATTTGCACGTAGAGTAGTCTGATTAGGTATTTTTCATACGTCAAAAAATTAATCAATCTGCTTACATGGTCAGCTTCAGGAGCGAGGTAAATTAATTACGTAAGTAAGGAAGTAAGTAAAAAAGGATGTGCATGTTTCAATTTTTTAACTCACACCGTGTTCAAAAAAAAAAAAATCGCGCAAGAATGGATTTCAGGCTAGATCATTCACTCGAACGACTTTTTGGCATCGTATGCAGGGACTCTGCAAGATTGAAGAGCCTACACAAGCAGAGAAGAGCCGGCCATTTCATTTTTCGGAACATTCATTTCATTGTCCTTCCCACATGAATTCAATAACGTAATAAAAAAAACCCATATATATTTATTAGTTATAGTTTTTAAAAATAATGAAATTATTCAAATGCGTTTCGGCAATCTGTTTCCACTCCAAAACGAAAATGATGATATATCTCGTGGTCCAACTTCCCACCAATTTTCCCATACGCACGTCCATATACATTTCGCCTATTGGAATTCACTCTCCGCTTGTACCACCATAGAAACGAATGGAAAAGTTTTTCCTTCCGTTTCTCCGTTACTCGTTCTTGGCTACTCTCCTAGACGATTGGCAATTGGATGACTCAGTGTGTGGACTGGAAAGGAGACTTTTTCACCCTGCACTCTCGCGCTGTTCTCGATCGTTATCGATGTTATCCATATCCACGAGTTCCACAACAATTTTCCTTACCAATTCTTTCTTTTTTTCGCCAAACGATAAAAAGCTGGAATAAATTTCGCAAATCGCTCGAATCGAACACAATGGAGGTGAAAAAAGGTTCCGAGTGGAGCGGGGATTAAGGGTGCAAGGGAGTCGGAGTTGGGAGTACGTTTTATATATGCACACAGATATGCATGCAAATCGACGGAGAAGATTTCAATCTTCCTGCGCAGGAAGTTGTTACCCCCCCCCCCCCCCCCACCCCGCGCCGAGAAACTCGACTCCTGGATGTTTATACGGTTAAGAACAAATTTATATCGTGCGGCAAAACAGAGATGAAAATGAAGGAGTAGGGGTCGAAGGAGGGTGGTAAAGAAGTAGATGGAGCGACTGCCGAGACGTGGATGGATGTCGAAACTTTCGAAACGTTTGCATTACAACTATTTGCTTCGCGTGATTGGTCCCAGCGACGGAAGTAAGCCGACTGCCCCGAAGGAAGTCACGCAGGGAGGCTTAGGGGCGAGCTACCATCAACCACCCTCTCTCACTCGCTCGCTACCCTCTACCTAAACGTATATGTATATATTAGTCTCATAGCTTTTCTGAGGATATGTACCTACGGAAGTTCTCACTTTCCTCTGCAAGACTGCAATTATTCTTCTTCTCCGTGCAACATACGTGCGCACACGCGTGCTGTAATCTTCAGCGAACGGATGTGTCGAGTTGAGGGGCCAGTCCACTTTGAAAATTTCAAAAATCGAAGGCAAGCAAGGCTCGAAGAAATCGACGATCATGAGCAATCGGAAGGGATTTAGTACGGTGCAGAAATTGCCTAAACGAAATAAACTACAAACGCGTTTTTCTCGAAACAACGTTTTCAAAATCTAGCTCCATCGTATCTTTTAAACTAATAAACCGATTCTCGTGAAATTTAAACCACATACTGTAATCATGATTCGCAACAAGATGACCCTCGATCGTTTTAACATTTTGATTTTTACTCTTTTTTTTGCGAAAACTGCGGAAAAAAACGCTTTTTTGAAAAACTATTCTCGTTTTTCATCTGCCATTTTTTTATTTTTTGATAAAACTTTATATCCGAGGGTCATTTTGTAGCTGGTGGCTGCATCTAATGGACTTTGATTTTTTTGTTTCAGGCAAGCCGTTGCCGCGTTGTGATGGTGATACCTAGCCCACCTATTTTTGAGGCGTTACGTTAAACTATAGTTTTTCTACTTAAAAAAGAATAAAAATGAATCAATTTAAAAAAAAATGTATTTCAAGACTTTATTTATCAAGCACAACAACTTTTATATTCATATCTTTTGTAAAAGCCTTAAAAAAACCGCGAAAATAGCCTTTTTTCGTGGCTCCAAGGTGGACTGACCCCTTAATATCGTCCAGAAACAATCGCGATTCGCCATTTTTCCTGTCGACATAAGGAAAACCCATAAATTCGTAATGGTACGTAATGAGCAGGCAATATCGTGAGCTATATACATACGTAGCATGTGTCTGGTTATTTTTGCGTGCATATATATTTTTTTCCCATTTCTTGAGCTCCGATGTATATCCCTTCCCAATTGAACCCTTAAGGGGTCTTCTCACTTTAGATGCTAAAAAGGCTATTTTCATGAATTTTTTTATAGGGTCATATTAGACATATTGATATGAAAGTTGTTACACGTAAGGCCACTCTAGAGGCCGACAAAATAGGCTTTTTGGGGATTTTTTTCAGAAAAACTACAAAATAAAACGAGATTACAGAAAAGGGTGTTTATCATACATATCTGTGACTGTATACAATCATTTTTTAAAGCGATTAATTTCAAAATGGCGGCTGTGCAGCGTTTATATCAAAACCGCATTTTTTAAGTTCGCCGGAAACATAACTCAGACAATTTTCAACCGATTCACTTGAAATGTTGAATATATCTTGAAAAATACATTGTCTATGGAAGTACGTAGGATTTTTTTTTTATATTGCATAGTTCATTTGTTGTTAACAATTATCTGCCTTAGATTACCTGATTTTTTAGGCAAATTTTTCACTTTCCACTTAGAAGTGCGCCATTTGGCCAAAAATCGATATATCGAAAAAATCCTACGCACTTCTATAGCAGTTATTATATATAATCGAAAAAAATTCATTGGCTCATTATAATTAAAACATTACAGGAGCTGTTTGTCCGGCCGTGGACCCTGGAAAAACGGAGACGTCATCGCAAAAACGCTGCACAGCCGCCATTTTTAAATTAATCGCTTCAAAAAAATTATTGTATACAGTCACTGATATGTATGATGAACACCCTTTTTTGTAATCTCGATTTAATTGTAGTTTTTCTAAAAGAAAAAATCCCCAAAAAGCCTATTTTTTCGGCCTCTAGCGTGGCCTAACCCCTCAATAAATATACATTCCAAACACATTAAATTTTTTATTTATTTATTCAAGTCTCTATTTATAGACGAAATTGGTAGGTAAAAAAATGTCCTTAAAAAAATGTAGGTCTGCGCTGTTGATGAAATCTCAGAGATGGATCATTCGAAACAAAAAAATTAAACGGTTTTAGATTCAGTATGTAATGGCTATAGCGTATATCATACGATTTTTGATAGATGCAAAAATAACAAAATGGCGAAGATTTTTCGAAAAAACAAAAAAAAACGTGTTTTTTTTCACCGTTTTTGGCAAAAAAGTAAATATCAACATTTAAAAAAAAATTCTTGATATGCGCTATAGCTATAGTTGTAAAGAACGTGTGGTTAAAATTTCATAAGGATCGGTGCAGTAGTTTGGAAGATTTCATCAACGAGCCGTCGAAAAACGTTGTTTCGAGAAAAACGAGTTTAACGTTTGTTTGGGTTACATAAATACATAATTTAAAAAAAAAGTATTTCGAAAGTGTATTTATTAAGTGCAACAACTTTTGTATCGATATCTATAACATAAACCTAATTTAATCCTAATTAAAACCTAATTAAAGATGAAACATTTTCACACAAAAAAATTACAGTGTTTTTCAGATGACACTTTTCCAAAAACCCAGTATTTGTGGAAATTTATCATCGCTATTTTCTTTAAAAAATCTCAGAAATGAGCTGTTTTTGCCGGTTAGAATTAGGCATATCCCGTTGAGGGGAGATATACACCTAGATAGTCGGAAAATCGATTTTTTTGCATTTTTTTGAAGTTTGAGGTCTCCGGAATATCTGGTGATAACGGCAAGTTAATATTTCAATAAATACGCCAGTTACAGCCGAGAAAGTAAAACGTGTTTTGCGGCGCCGAGCCGACACGTTTTTTAAATCGGTATCCAAAATTTCTCGAAAACCAATGAACCGATTGCCTTGAGGTTTCTTATGGTTATTCTATACACTATTGTCTAATACTTGTTATAGGATTTTTTTCCGTTACTTAGTTTTTGTTTTATAGGCAAAATAATAACTAATTTCTGGCCCAAAAATCACCATTTATGTTCAAACATCCGCCATTTTATCATAAATCGATCTTTTCAAAATCGGCTATGACAAGTTTTAGATTATAGTATCTAATTTAATAATCTTTTCCTTTTTTTTCAGATGAGTTTTGAAGAAACGCCAGTGGGTACCGTATACGCAGATTTTTTTACGACGCTCCAAGGATCATACAATATCCTTGTATATTTTTCATATTTTTAAATAAAGAAAATTGAACATGTTTTTGAATGGATATACTTTTAGATAATTAAAACCCCAATCCGAAATTTCAAACAGTTTTCCTTGAAAAAATCCACAAGAATGACCTTTTTCCGGCTCCTAGGTGTATATCTCCCCTTAAGCTGCACTATAACGCATTTTCCCAGGGTACGGCGAAAATGTGAAAAACCCGTACCGGTATAGATCCCATATTCTTCCGATTTTCTGGTGCACAGACGTTTCACTAAAGTATCTCCACCTGTGTACTACAGTAAGCGGTCACCGCTCTTTGTACCTGCGATTCTTAACTCGAAGTACCACCGAAGCCAAAATCCGACCGCCCATCCTCCAGTGCCGATTCGCGCGTATGTTATGTTTAAAAAAATGACCGTGTCAGTACACGCCGACGAATCGACGAAATATTCGTCGGGCAGTGCAAAGTATAATCATATCGAGGAGAAATTTGAATGACCAACGGAACATTTCATGCGTTATTAAATTTGTCCTCTATAAATCTTCTCTTCCATTAGGCACTTTACAGATGGAAAAAAAACCATTATCATTTTCGAGGGAATTTTCATCCAGCGAAGCATAAACATTGTCCATAATTCTCGCTACATATGTCCGGGAAAATTCGGCATTGGAGTATTTCGAAATGGAACATTCCCTGGGTAAATGTGCACGTATGTGTGCGCGTATGTGTGTTTGTTGGTTGATGGTTGTATGTGCTTTTTAGGATCGAATTCGCTTGGGAGCGTTCAAATACCCTCGGGAATTTGCCTGTCTCTTTCTTTCTGCCTCCATCCAATCATTGCCGTTCGGATGGTGTGGGATTCAACAATAAGCGTTGCACGCAGGACCTAACCCTGGCAGGAGCACTCATCCTGGTCTGCGCAGTTATCGCTGTCGAGCAGAAAAGAGAAAGCCAGGCAGAAAGAGAGAAAACGAGGTGTACAGACGGGATCGTATTTCGACGCAGTGAGTCAACGTGTGGGTTACCACACCTTGGCTGAAAGCGAAGAGCCCAAAAAGCTCAAACTTATTCCACAGGACGATACGCTATTTTCGGTGACCTCACATTTTTTTTTCATCGACCAACAGTTTTTAAATGCTCACTTACACTACTGCAAACGTCTAAAATTGACTGATTTTTTTAAGATCTTTTTTTTTGGTGGAAGGACAAGTGAGAGGATAATAATATTCAAGGATGTTATTAGTCATATCTCCAAGTGAACCAAAAAAATGTATATTAAAAAATTGCACAAAATGGTGACGTTGGAGCCATTTTTCGCGAGGCATATTGAATTTGTGACGCTCTGCGGCGCGAAGTATAACTGATGCAAATTTGAATGTGCAAAAAAATAACAAAATTTCTATTAATTTACATGAGAATTACGTAGGGGACTATTGAAATTGGAATTTTTGTGTAATTGGCAAACATTTGAAGTAAAAAATCAATTTTCAAAATAAAAGGACAATCATTTGTTAATAAACAATGTTATAATTAACTCATGGAAAATCCCGTACGTTTTTTCTTCGGTATGTTATTTTAAAGATGTGCTCAAAATTTCAAGTGAAACGAATGAAAATCGTCGGAGTTATGCTGCGTGCCGTTTTGAAAAATTGCGCTCCGAGCAAAACGGTCGACGCCTGGCACACGTGCGGACCTTTGTTTTTAAGATACCAAACTTTTTGCCCCTTATTCTACATCGTCATAGCATCTCTTAAGGCAATTAAAAAAAAACAACAACAATTTTTTGAAACTTTCACAGTTGTGTCAGCCCTTGGCGTCATCACAGTGTAAAATTTTTCAAAAAATCCATTTTCTTTGCATCATCCGATAATTCAGACGGTTAAACCATGCTGTTCAATTTTTGGTGCGAAATCCGAATAATTTCGGTTGCTACAGTGATTTGGATTTCGCTCCAAATTTGAACAGCAGACAGACCCAAACTTCCTCACATATTTTAATCTGTATATTAATTCGTTAAACGCAATCAACCGAAACCATTCGATTCTGCAACAGTGATAAATGATCCCGGAGAAAATTGGCACGGAATGTCTCGTGGATATTACGGACAGTGTTCGGTATCTTCGAAGTCCTGTACAGCGATGCCCCGGCGGACTTTCGGTGTGAGATAGTCGTAGATTCGTACAGAGCATTTGGCGAGGGTGTGGGTCGGGCAACCCGGCGGTCTCGTACCATATTGTAGGAACCATTCGAAGCACAAAGAGGGTTGGCCACATTGCGCACCCTTATCTTCAGCGGGCCAGTATTCCAATCGAAGTCTGACTATTACGAACTTCGACTACTGTACGTCCCGATATGCTGCTAAGTATACCTATACGCTTTTCTCTTCAGTCGCAAACGAGACTCATTCACGTGTGTGACACACGTTTCCGCGTCTTCTGCGTCCTCGCACACACACACGCACACATCCTCGTTACAAACGACGCCCTCACGGGGTGCTGACCCCCTGCTGAACCCTGGATAAGTAAATGAAATCAAACTGTATATGAATGAGCTATAGGACATTTTCTCGTACACACACGCTCACACACACACACACATATATATATATATACATACATACATACACACACACACACACACACACACACACACACACACACACACATATATATATATATATATATATATATATATATATATATATATATATATATATATATATATATATATATATATATATATATATATATATATATATATATATATATATATAGATACACACATATACATATATGTTTATGTGAACATATGTGTGTGTGCGGGTGTAAAGCTAGTGACTATGCATACATCGCTAATGAATGAGGCGGCGGGGAGGAGTTAATGAATGTCTCGAGTCAGTACAGCTGCAGTGGTGCACGTTATAGTACGACGTGAATCTAATCTCGCGTTGAATCGAATTCAGGGCGTAGAGGGACCTGTTCCAGTCAATCAACGCTATATACATATACATATACATATATATATATATGTATATGTATATATAGGTATATATATATATATATATATATATATATATATATATATATATATATATATATATATATATATATATATATATATATATACTTAAGGGGTTAGACTACTGTGACGACTAGAAAATCTGGGTTATGAGAAAAAAATTATTTTGTATGAACAAGTAAGATGATTGAAAAATCGTTTGCACATCTATTTGTATGTGCATTAACGACGTTGTATACTGAATTTTATTAAAAAAATATTAATGTTTAAAAAAGTTGTAAACAATCTCGTGAAGGACCTGTGAACGTGAGGAGCTCAACGGTGTGCTTGATTTTGGCCACTTGGTTGATCTGAAATAGAAATATGAGCTTTTCCTTAAAATCATCTTTTCGTTATCACTTCAATCATGAAAAAAATGTTTTAGTTTTTTTCCGGTTTTTCGAGGAAAAATGACAGCATAGTTAATAAGTAATGAAGAAAACGTTAAGGAGGCAAAGGTTGGCCAAGACTAATCTACTATTGTACTGAATAGGTGTACGAAATTTCGAGTCAATCTCTTGATTAGATGTCGAGAAATCGTGTACACCGTTTTGAAAAACATAGTTTGGAGAGAAATGCGTTTAAAGTCTTACTAGCAGATCGATCGTTGTAATCTTAACTCTTTCACTGCTCACTTCCGCCACGAACCTCTGACTGCATATGGGGCCGATCGGACCCCAGATGTTTTTCACATCGTTGTATTTCTATAAATATGCATGTTTTTTGGAGAGACGTTTTTTGTATAGATTATCTTTGTTTTATTATTTTATGTTATTTTTATATATTCAATATTTTTTATTTATATATTTTGCATATATTATAAAATATTGTATAAGGAAATGAAGTGCCCAAACATTCGTTCAAAGTGAGGGATTCGTTGAAAAATACGTACTTGCACGAAAAAGATCATGGGGTCACAACGACCCAGTGGAGTCAAAGGTATGAATTTAACTTCAATCTGCAATTCTGTCACCATACATGGCGACGAACGAGTATTCGTCATTTTCGCAGTAACCTAACCCCTTAAGTCAAGTTGATGAGTCAGAACCACAATAATTAATGTTCAATTTGTGATTAATCGAATAAGGGTAGGGTTTGGATAATGAAAACTGGCAAAATTCGAAACGACACGCAACCTGATTTACGAGATATTATTTGGAGGCATCGAGGGTTCCGCGGGTCCGACTCGAGGAGACAATCGGGTAGTCATACATTTTTTTTCTGTCCACAGACCTACGGAGGAAATCGTCTTTATTTTTGCAATAGCTCGCACTCTAGTGGGATTAGAATATCCCGCAATGTATTCCATTTCGTGGCTGACGATGAATACATCCATTGTGGAGGAGCTCGTTCGTTCTCAATGTTGTGTATTTCCATAATTGATAGTTCCGGGATATAGGCATAGGGAGAGAGGGGAAGAGAGGAAGAGGAGGACAGAAGTGATGAATGAAAGGGTTGGGGTTTCTATCGTCCAGTGCATGGTTGTCGTAATGATACAAAGCTCTGGTACGCTGTCTGACGCTACTCGATTTTCCACAATATGTACTGTCTATGGATCCAACGCGCGTCCTCATTTTGCACAGGTGTACAGTTGTCTCGTCTATACGTATCGGGCGTTCCATCTCGCTGCGACACTGGGTTTGGGAAACAGAACGCGAAAGTTATTCAATTCAGCATGTTTCAGCGCAAGAGCATTGATGAATTTTGACATTATGTCTGAATCAAATATTAGGATAAGGTTCCGCCCCCCCCCCTTTTTGCACCAGGGAATTTTTAATAATTCGTCTGTAAACGTTTTCCGGTACCTTCCGCCTGTAAACCTGGGTATTTCTAGTGCTGCCATTTTTTCACCCAGTGTACATTCGAAATTAACAAAAAAACGTGCTTGTGTTCGAAGCATTCAATTTAATTCAACAATCATAAAATGATAGAAAAATAATGTTTTTCATTAATTTTTTTGTTAAATAAATTGAGCAACTCGGTAGGAAAGTAGTTTTGGGTCGGACACGAAATACCCAGGTTTACAGACGAAGTGTTAAGCTTTTATTAAGGGTAAGGTTCCGAAAACCCCCCCATCCGATCGAGCTGAAATTTTGCACAACTTCCCTTTTAATATTTTAAGACAACCCCTAAAGGGTTTTTGGCGACTCGCAAAAGTTTTCGAGATATTGAATTTTTTTTTAGGGTAAGGTTCCGAACCACGCCCCCCCCCCCCGCCCCCGCCGATCGAGCTGAAATTTTGCACAAACCTTCCTTTTAATATTTTAAGATAACCGCTAAAGGGATTTTTGGCGACTCACAATAATGTTCGAGATATTAAATTTTTAAGTTTTTTTTTTTCAACGCGCGCCGACTATATCTATATCGCGCTCTCCGTTTTGTTCAGAAAAGATACGCAAACAAATACAATCAAACAAACCCAAACAAACTCAAACCCAAAATCCATTGCGCTTCGCCAAAAATCCCTTTAGGGGTTGTGTTAAAATATTAAAAGGAAGGTTTGTGCAAGGTGGGAGGATTTCGGAACCTCACCCCAATATTATTCATCAGGATGTATAATAATTCAGGATTATTTTTGACAGGTTCTTTTTACCTTTTTTACCCTTTTCCTGGTTCTCAAATTTCTTTTCTCATTATTCTATATCCTGTTGGAATACCTTTGAGGTACTGAAGAATTTTCATTCTGAATGATTTTAAAATTATTTTAGGGATTGCAATAATGAGGTTAACGAGCTTTTTGAACGTCGTTACCAGAGAACTTGAGTTTTCAGATGGATGATGTTATTTATGTGCACGCAATAAAGTTTGTGTTTGTTACACAAAATTTGGGCAGATGTTTAGTATAAGAAATTTGGGCAGATGTTTAGTATTCGGGAAGAAATAATACGTTCAAATATTGCTGCCCAGAATAAAAAGGAATCGCCAGTTTCGGTAACGGTTGTGTGGAATATTCATTCCTAATTGGGCTCTAGTTGGTTGACACTGCCTGATACAGGGTGGTCCGAATGGTGACGTCCAAAAGGAACATCTAGCCTTATATCAATACCTATCCGAATCACTCTCATGTATGGTCTACGATGTTTTTAGTATTCGAGAAAAAAAAAAATTCTTCAAGTATTCCTTGTAGCATAGGTTTCAGTTTCTTTCCCTCTTGTTCATGTGACTTGCTTGTGATTTTTTTTACTGGTGTTATGGTTATGAAGTGCACTGCTAAAAAATAAATAATCCAAAGGTCCAAATGAAAAATCTAGATGGCTCGTATCAATTCCTATCCGAATCACCCCCATGTATGGTCTACGATCTTTTTTAGTTTTCGAGAACAAACATTTTTTCTCCGAGTATTCCTGTAGCGCAGGTTTTTAATTTTTTCCCTCTTCTGTACATGTACCTTCACAAAACAGAGAAAAAATTAACAGAAACCTATGCTACAGGAAAACTCCCAAAGAAACTAAGAAATGATTTTTTTTTTTCTCGAAATGTCAAAAGATCGTAGAACATATAGACAGGTATTGATACTAGGCATCTAGATTTTCCTTTTGGATCTCACTTTTGGAGCCACTATGTATAGGGGAGAAAACATTTCGAACCCGATATATCTACGTTATGTTGGCTATCAGCACGTCTGCCTCTATTCTAGACGTTCCTCCAATTTATTTTTTTTACGAATCGTTTTTGTCGATTGGATGATTCTTGAAATGGCCTCTACATAAATATCTTGACATTCATCCAAATGTGATTTCTAAAAAATTGGGATTTACAGAATGTATAGTTTGGAGAGAATAGCCTATAAAGGAGGCCCTCCAAGCAACGTCTCCACAATCACCTTTCTCCTTGTATAAACATTGTGCTTATACACGAATATATTTGCCAAGTGATAGGAACATTGGTACAGAGCGGTGCAGTAGGTATACATTTGCCTCCCAGCGAATTGCATCGAGCCTGAGCGAGCGAAACGCTCGCACACACATCCACATACACAGTTAGGACTGTTGAGAGGGCGATCTCGGATTATATTGAGTTTCGCCGGCGATGATATCGATCGATCGAATTCGCTCTAGCGCGACGTTATATCTCCCTCCCATCTACCCACTTACGCCGACGGCAGCGTTGACGATTTCACAATCGAAGCGTTGACTCGAATGGCATTTGTTGTTGGTATATTGGTAGATGTACACGTACTCGAGAGTTTTGGTGCTGTGCGATGCTGTTGCTCGACGTTGCTGGAAAACTTTGACGCGCGATATCGTTTCCAGCCGTCGAACATCGAGGACAAACCTAAACCATAAATAAATCGGGCTATACATCGGTGAGGATGACTCACAGAATTTTTAGTCGTACTGTTTTTAAACGTCCCCGTCATTTACGACGACCTTTTTTGGAAAGTTTCTTGTGTAGACAAAAAAACGTATAGAGGCTTTGGTTTAAACTTGTTTCGTTGATGTTTTTATTTGTTGAACATTTTTTTCAATCATCGAAATGTAACATCACATTTCGAAGGATTGATTGCGTGAGTTTGTCTGGGTTTGTTCGGACTGGATGGCAACGAAGAATGTGGTTCGTTGGGTACCGTAAAATGGGGTTACTTTGAACAGGTTTTGGAAGTTTTTTGTAGGTAACTATATTTCAACATCTTAAATTCCAACTTTTTTTGCTCAAATAGAACAATGTGTCGTTTGGTTATCGAATGTATAAGAAAGTCAAGCCCCACCACCCTCCGATAATTTTAACCCTTGTGTTGCCACCCGGGTACGCGGGTACCCATCGGCGTACGTTTTGTTGAATAATTTTTTTTCCAAAAAAGATTGGCCAAAACCTTTCTCGAATCCCCATGATTTGACCGATTCTTCATCGAAATTTGCATTCTACATATAAAAAAAAAACTTATTTAAAACTTAAATTAACTTAAAAAAATTTGCATTTGAAAAAAAAACACGTATGAACCACCCGGGTAGCCCCCGATAGAAAAAGCATGATTTTCGTATAGTACATCATAAAAAAAAGTTTGTTGTAAAAATATGATAAGTAAATATGGATTAATATATAAATAATAACAATATATATTTATTTCAAATCGTTTATTTATTGAATGTACTGTATATAATAATAATATTAATATATATATATATATAATATTTTGAATAATTAATAATTAATAAAATGATAATTATATTAATAAAGATAATATTTTTTTTAAGGATCAACGTAACCTCGAGTATGGGGTTTCTTTGACAAGGCATTGAAATGCAACTTATGGAAAAGATTAAGGGTTACTTTGACATAATTTTGATAAAAAAATTAATATTTTATGCACTGTACATGTATTAAGACGGAATGACACCTCATCGCGGTCGGTATGGTAGAACAATTGTAGATACCCAAAAATCTCTGAAACGGCTCTTCAGATCCCGTCGAAACTTTGCCAAACGACGTCAAATAGATAGACGCACAGCTGTCTGCCCCTCAAATTTTCGGTTTTTGATTTAAAAAAATCAGATTGACTTATGATAAGCCAATCTACATTTTTTTTCTCAAATTCAGAACATTTGAGGGGTAGACAGCTGTTCGTCTATCTATTTGGCGTCGTTTGGCAAAGTTTCGACGGGATCTGAAGAGCCGTTTCAGAGATTTTCGGGAATCTATAATTGTTCTACCATACCGACCGCGATGAGGTGTCATTCCGTCTTAAGAGGGAATATACCTTTGGGAAGGCAAAATCAAGGGTCATTTTTGACAATTTATTTCAGAAAAACAAAACAATATTTTTAAATTCGGTTTTTTATACAGGTTAGTTTAAGTCTTAGAGTAAAACAAATTTGAGAAAAATATTATTTTCAAACAAAATGGCGGTCGACGAAAGCAAACTCCTTTTTTTTCATAGTCCGCTACGGGTGTATTCGCACAGGTCATAATTTCCAAGCTAGAACAAAAAAAATATATATTTTGAAAGTAGATATAAAAAACTAGTCCAGTACGTAGGGGTTTATCAAAATAATGATTTAAAAAAATAGCGTTAATATGAAAAAGAAAAAAATCGGTCGAATATCGATCATAAAAATTTTTAATTTTAATTTATCGAAAATTCCGACGTACTGGACTAGAAAATGTTGTCAAGAGGCTATAGTTAAAATTTCAAGTCAATCTATTAAAAACTCGAGGCGCTAGGCATACGCCCGTGTCTAAAAACATAGTTTCGAGAAAAACGCGTTTAAAGTTTTAAGTACTGTAAACTCATGGAAATTTCGTGTTTACTTTTAATCGGCGATGCCTGGACGCCTCATAAAACCTTTTGAAGATCATTTTCGATAGATAAGTGACCTTTTAAGCCAATAATATAATGAAAAAAAATTACAAGGGTACATTCCCCCTTAAATGAAAAACAACGTTTTTTTTTACAATTAACTTGTCATCTTTATTAAGGAAACATTTTACATAAAAATAGCAAGTACCTGCTACAAGTACTGTTATGGGCACTTAATCAGTCTTATAATTATCATTGAGATCAAAATCAACTTGAGCAACATTATAATAAACTTGAAAAACAAATTTGAGCTACAATAGAAGAAAATTTGAAAAAGAATTAGTCTGTATTCTCGCACACCGTATTTTCGCTCGTTGTTAAAGTAGCCCCCAAAAACTGTCAAAGTTACCCTCAATGTCAAATCCGGAATTTTTTTCGCAAATACCTTCATTGGCATTTAGCATTCATGTCGACGGAACTACTAATTAATGAATGTTCATTATTTCGCGGTCAAGTCGTATTATTATGGGTAAGGTTACTCATTAGGTTAGCGAATTTTGAAATTGGTTACTTTTTATTGATTCTACTGACATGGAGAAACCGCGATTGAAAATCACTATAAAAATATTTAAATATGATATATGATAACTCAAACTTAAGGAGATAAGCGAAGTCAAAATTGAGCGTAGCAGATTATGTGACTGGAGTTCGCCATGTTTACCTAACAAGGGGCATGCCTCGAGTGTCTCCCTTCGATTTTGTTCAAACTCATATACGTGATAAGGCATTGAAAACTATCAGATATGTATTGTTTATTAAGGGTGGAAAAACGGTTTTAAGGGTGGAAACCACCCCTTAAAGAAAGGCGTGTCGAGGGGTCATTTGCAGTTTCTCCCACAAGCAGTCCATCGATTTTAATGAAACAAAAACCAAAATTCTTCTAATCTAAATCGATGAAAAATCCACTATAGAATTATTGAAAAACAATTAATTTACGGGGCGACAGGCCCTTCTTCGAGGGGTGGTTTCCCCCCTTAAAAACGTTCTTCCGCAAATGAAAAAATACGTGGCTAATATTTTTCAATGCTCCATCACATAGATGAGTTTATTGAAAAATCGAAGGCGGACAATAAGGAATATTCAATCGAATTGACACTTATTACGAATAATTCCTAGAATTAGTCAATCACGGTTCAATTAATTTTCAATTGACACCGAGGAAAGTCAATGGAGGTAATGGTAAATTTACCTCAACTAGGCCAATGCAAAGTAAATATCACTATAGACAACGACCACCCAATCTCATTCCACTGCCGTACAATCAATCGAAAATTAGCCCTTCCGTCATGTTCAACTAACTAACGAACAATTACATGCAATGGCACAAAATTTGCAACCCAAAATGCAGAGTCACGTCTCAAAAGAGAACTTTTTTTAAGACGAAGTAATCCGCAATTGCAATGCACTAAATATTTTTCATTTTCTTTATTACTCCACGATACCTCCCTCTATGCTCTATGTGCTGTACAACAAATGCTGTATCCCCCTTAATGTCTCGTTTGTCAGCGAAATCTGATGCCTGCACGCGTGTGGTTCCCCGCGGGGAAAACCGCGAGCATCTATCCTCGGCGAATGTTCAACGAGGCGTATTATCGTACTCTGCGAAGCTTTCTATACGTGCGCACGTGTGTGAGGACCTTCGCCGTGCTACAAGTTACCACCGCGAAATTCCAGGTGGCCCGCAACAAATTCCGTGGCCAATTATCGTGTGTTTCGAACGTGCTCAACCGTCGATCTATACTCGTCTGGATTCTCTCGGTGGGCATGTGCGTTTCTGTTTTTATCAGGGGCCAGAGAGAGAGAGAGAGAGAGAGAGAGAGAGAGAGAGAGAGAGAGAGAGAGAGAGAGAGAGAGAGAGAGAGAGAGGGAGGGAGAGAGAGAGAGAGAGAGGGAAGAGGATGATGATAGTTTATTATATGCCTTGGTCAGACCTTAAGGCAATTAATTACATACAAGTAGAACACCGAAACAAAAATAATGAACTCAAATTTAACAATGTAAAGGTGCTATAGAAAGACAAAAAAATGAAACTTTATAATTAAAAAAATAACATACGATAATGTAATATATTACCGAATGCACATGCAAAATAAAAGTAAAAATATTTTGTAATAGGTTATAGAAGATAATATAAAGTATACAAAAAATGTAAAGTATCAAATATAACCGCAATTAGAATAATAAAAAAACAAACTTTTTTTGTAAAAAACTTTGCAAAAAAATTGTGCAAATAAAACTCGAAACTAACTAACTAAAGAAACAAACTATAATACGTAGAGTATTGGTATTATTAGATATCTATGTTATGCTCAAAGAGATGCGAAAAGAGCCTAGATTTGACGACTGCCAGACTCAGTGCAGATTTGGGAGAGAGATAGATCAAGAGACACATTTACACATACACGGAAAATGGTTCCTGCATTACGAATGGTTCATTATTGCTTTCCCTCACTCATGTAGCCTCTGTCATTTTAATAAATGGAGTAGGTACACTAGTAAAATTGATTCTCGAGTCAATTTAATTTCTTTTTTAATTTCGCATTTATTGATATTTTTTACATTATAATCACTTATGTTTTATGTTCTTATGGAAGGAGGCTGATTAACCCTACGTTGACACATTAGGTCATTTTGACCCTCATGAATTTTAAATAAAATGCTCACCGTTCCAAAATTGAACATTTTTGATGATTTTTCGCAGCTAATTGATTTGATATTTTCCGAATTTCAATTATGCCGACATATCAACAAATGTTTGAAGTGTATTTCCGATTTTTTTTCAATAAATATCGTCCGAAGGTTTGTCGATGGCAGGTGCGTGACGTACTACCCGTGTCAAATTGACCCAGTGTGCCAAATCGTGGCCAAATATAAGTGACTCAACGAAGGGTTTAAGTGAAATATTGAGTAGAAACATTAAGGATTAAAATTAAAACTTTACAGTTCGGCGTAGCAGAATATACATTAGGTGCGTAAATATCACATGACAACCAATTTT
>OY723391.1:26236637-26329137 GCA_963210295.1 Ophion ellenae | reverse complement strand
CTTTCGTAGATCAAACCGTGTATCCGGGAGAACTGTCCATGGCATAAAGGAAAACGGAAAGCTTTCTTGTACGGACACACACACACCTAAACACCCCCCCCCCCCCACACACCCACACACACACACACACACACACACACACACACACACACACACACACACACACACACACACACACACACACAACGCTTCATGCCCATGCAATATTGGCTATCATTATATCTGGCTATTTTCGCGAACGCCCTTAATTTTTACTCAGTGAACCGTTGATTTTGTGGACAGGCTGGACCACAAAATTAAATTTACACACACGGATATATACATGTATATTTGCATTTGTTCAAAAGTGATTATGAAGACATTCTGGTTTATATAATGTTGAGTATGTGGTATTAGAGCTAAATATTGGCTTTTATGATGACAGTCCTCAGAGTCAAATGGCTGCGAAATACCCTTCCCCATTCCCTAAATACATAATAGTGCGCATATATATATAAATAATAGTGCGCAGGAGGCAACTACAAGCAGCATTCGTGAATTTTACTTTCACCCCCGTATCTCTCTCTCTCCCTCGCTCTTTCTCGTTCGCTTGGTCCTGTTTAATTAAATTCTACGGCACACAAACGGGGTAGCGCGTTCGTGCGAGCCAAGCTTATACCGCTGAGTCTCTCAGTGTGGGTGTGGGGGTGGTATATGGTAGATAGGAAGAGCAGCAGCCGAGAGGGGTAGGGTAGCATAACCCTTCTGTATATCTACTGTAGCCTGTTCTCTCCTCCCTTCTCTCTTGCCCTTCGTCTCTCTCACTCTTTCTCTCTCACTTCCTCTTCCCCTCGAAGTACATCGACGAATATTGAAAATCCCGAATGGTGGCGATAAATTAATACGAGAATCGAAAGCTCGTGAAGCATTTCAGTTCGTGCAAACAGCTACCTCGCACCTGACCGCGTCATACGTATACCCGCAACGCGTGAACGCCGTTACGCCGAAAGGGCGCGGAGCTTAGCCCTCGTTGCGTATGCCGTGGGGCCCTTCGACTGTAACCCTTCGATATAGCTATATCGGTCAAGTGGTGGGAACGATAAGGGCGCAATCGATAGGTTCGGCAGGCAGAGGCCTCACTAGGTAGGCCTTTTTGTTTGGAGGACAATCGATGCGTCCGTCGTTTTGCCCGGTAGAGGCTTTTCATCGCTTCGTACCTGCTGATGACACTTTTTGATGTTTCGCTCCGGACATCGTGCCATCAACTCCATCACGACCCTTCGGTGAACACGTTTCGCGCTCCTCCCTTCGAATATGATACGTGTGACCTTCGAAAGCTTTTTCACCCTTCCACACCCTCCGCCCTCCGTACACCGCGTCCTTGTTCCACTGACATCGATCACTGCCACCCTGGGCACCGGGAATTCGAGTGCGCTCGAGACAAGTCGAGAAAATTGTAGGATACAGAAAAAGCGTGGGAAACAATGCGGTCAAATGCAATTAACGGAAGAGTCCAATTGCGCTCTACGCGGGGCTAGATGGTGGATTCGGTTCGAGCTATTTCGACCAACTCATTCTTGAAATTACACGTCGCAGTTCATCAACGAGGCCTCTCCAGTTGGAAACCGACCCGTGCAGAAAAAAAAGGGATGCAACGAAACGGCTGCGGAATTATTCATTAAAAGACAACGCGAAAGGATTTTTTTTGTGGGTGGCAAAGTTTCAAGGGGTCTTTTCACTTTAGACGCTAAAAAATACTATTTTCATGAATTTTTAAAATATGTTTATATTAAAGATGTTGATATAAAAGTTGTCACACTTGATAAATAAATTTTGAAATGAATTTTTTTAAATTATTTATTTAAGTCACTATTTATAGACAAAAATGGTGGTTAAAAAAGTGTCCTAAAAATTGTAGGTCTGCGCTGTTGATGAAATCTTGGAGATGGATCATCCGAAACAAAAAAATCAAACGGTTTTAGATTCAGGATGTTAATGGCTATAGCGCATATCATACGATTTTTTATGTATGCAAAAATAACAAAATGGCGCTCACTTTTCGAAAAAACAAAAAAACGTGCTTTTTTCACCGTTTTTTGGCAGAAAAATAGTAAATGTCGGAATTTAAAAAAATCCTTGACATGCGCTATAGCTATAGTTGTAAAGAATATGTGGTTAAAATTTCATTAGGATCGGTTCAGTAGTTTCGAAGATTTCATCAGCAAGCCGTCGAAAAACGTTTCGAGAAAAACGCGTTTAAAGTTTGTTTGGGTTACATGATTGCATATATTTAAAAAAAATGTATTTCGAAAGTGTATTTATTGAGTGTAACAACTTTTATATCAATATCTATCTTCTATCTATATATAAAAAGAAAAGTCCTGGCTGACTCACTGACTCATCGACGCCCAACCCAAACCCTTGAGCCTAGAAAGCTGAAATTTTGTAGAGAAGTTCCTTTTAAGGTGTGGACAAGGAATAAGAAAAGAAATTCCGAAATTGAACCCCTAAAGGGGTAAAATGGGGGTTCAAAGTTTGTATGCAGAAAAAATATTGAATAGACATTTCGGCTCAAAACTTCGTAAAAGTACTCCTAAAAACAAATAAGTATTTCGAGATGTTTTAAAAATCAACCCCTCAGGGGGTGAAAATAAACCTAAAAATCGATATGTTTTGACATATAGAAATTTCAAATTTGACATGTTAGTAGGTAATTGTAATCGAGTTATCATCCACCAGAGTTGCACGCGCCGCTATTCCGTGACTGACTGACAGACAACGCACAGCCTAAACTACTGAAGATAGAAAAATGAAATTTGATACATATGTTCCTTAGAGGGTGTAGAGGTGCACTAAGAACGAACTCTTTGAAATTCGATCTTTAGGGGGTGAAATGGGGTGTGCAAGTTTGTATGAAAAAAAATATTGTTTTCATCGGATTTACTTGAAACGTAACATAACGCTGCATAAACACTCAACAAGAAAATCAATGAAACGCGTATTTCAGCATTTCCCGAAAAATCAAGCCTGAAGGGGTTGCAAGGGGGTAGAAAAGTTTGAGTTAAAAAACATGTTTTTTTTTGTTGCACCGACTTGAAAAATGGCATAAATAATCTACAATACAATTAACGGAACACGTATTCCATTGTTTTCGAAAATTTAACCCTTAAGGGGTTGAAAGGTGGTGGACAAGTTTGTGTAGAAAAACATTTTTTTTCGGATCGACTTGAAAAATGGCATAAATACTCTACAATAAAATTAATGTTCCAAAACGTTCCAATATTTTCGAAAATTTAACCTTTAAAGGGTTGCAAGGGGATGGAAAAGTTTGTGTAGAAAACCATATTATTTTGGTCGAATTGACTTGAAAAATTGTTTAAATTACGCTCTCACGACGTCATCAATTCCACGCGAAAAAAGTCATGGGTAATAACTATAACTTCATATATATATTTTTTTTCGATAAATAAATCCATAAAAAAGAGTTAATTAAAGTTGGCGAAATCAGAAAAGTCATAAACAGACCAACTTAACCTGCTGCGTTTAAAATAAAACGAAGTTTATATCCGAAATCTACGCGGACGAAGTCCCGGGTAAAAGCTAGTCCATAATAAAAACCTATCAACAAAAATGTATGAAAATAGCCTTTTTTTAGCGTCTAAAGTGAGAAGACCCCGTTTTGAAACGGACGAATGGACCGTGGGCTCGCGTACACACGATTTCCGGAAATTCGTCATTTATCCGTTCATCCCTGAGGCCCTCTTCGCTTCTCATTCCCCGCGCTACTTTATCTCACGCTCTTTTTTTATTCTCTCTCCGTTGCACTGACTCGTATTACGGTCTGGTGGGTCGGTGGCCCGCCCTTGCGACAAGTCCTGGGGGGTTGTGAATGTGCGACGCCTGCGCCCAAGACCACCCCCGTCGACGTTATTTTCGTCTCTCTCTCGCTCGTTTCCTTTCCCACTCTTGGTATCGTCGCCACAAGCTAGCCGAAAACCGCACTTGGAGTACCATTTCAGTCTCGCGTCACGACGCAAACGTACACGACGCGCGTTCATCCCGAGCATCCCCCTTTTTTTCGCCGCACGCTTGTCCCGAGCCCGGCTCTTCGCCACGTGACTCGAGAACAATCAAACGTTTCTACCTTTCTTTCTTTTTTTTCCAACGCATCAACCCCGCAAAAAGACAATAGTGCGGTGATCGTCGACCGAGTGAGTCAAATGTTATCGTTCTCCGCTGTCGATGGCAATAAAAATGACAAACGCTTCGAGCCAATGGGACGAATGACAAATATTGCACAATTCTCTTTTGCGTCGCAGTCGTAAATCACTCGAAAAACTGCCAACTCTCCTGATACTGCGAGAGAGCGCGTTCGGTTTTCATCTCTCGTTTTTTATTTTTGCGATAAGGGTGAGTCGACGTCCGGACGAATATCGCGATACAGCCGGCGAAAATCATACGAAGCCGTGCGAATTGCATTTTTTTTTTCGAAATGCCAACTTTCGGTGGACGAAGTGAACGGAAACGTCGGGGTGGTTTCCGAAAATAAAAGATCGCGGATGGAAGGGCCGAGTGGATGAGGCCGCTAAGGGTGAATGACATTGTCCAGGTGTGTGCAGCCAAAGGTACTTTCTCACGAGATGACATTTGTCGGGTTGTCGCGGCATGTGCTCGTCGCTTGCTGCATGCAACGCCAACATCAAGACAATCCCTAGAATGCTTCCCGTCCAAAGCCGATGGGAATGATAGCGCCAAGTTTTATCGCCGGATAACGCGATGTACCTGTTATCATTGAACGAGCTTGTGATAAAATACGAGAGGGTTACTCGCGAGGGGGTGGTATAGTGTGTTCGGGAGATAAGCGCGCGAAAGGCGGCGGGATTACCGGGCGGCGGGTCTCGCGGTGAGAGCTTTTAGGGTGATTTTGTGCTTGTGGTGCGTGTTGTCGGGCAAAATTCGTTGGAGATTAAAATGACGTGACAATGCGGTCGGGTGGAGGATTCATCGAAATTCAGCGACTCAAGATACTCGTTATCCTCGTGCTCGTCGGATTCACCGATG
The DNA here is from genome assembly GCA_963210295.1 of Ophion ellenae. Lineage (NCBI taxonomy): Eukaryota > Metazoa > Arthropoda > Insecta > Hymenoptera > Ichneumonidae > Ophion > Ophion ellenae. Next base: position 26,324,097 of record OY723391.1, on the reverse strand, counting down.
GATATCTCAATTTGTTCATCAGCCAGTCCCAGGTCATGAAACTCTTGGGTGAGTCGATCCTCGTACCTTTACTGGACTTGTCGATAAATGGACTTTTTCGTATCGATTCGCAATTAACTTGTGTTGATGTGTAACGTTATCGGTATGGGTTCGAGTCCGGTTGGAGGACTGTTGAACTGTCAACTTACAGTCGACTCTGCTAATGAGGTCGTCGTCTCGCTTAAAAATTGATACACTGGAGGAGGGTTAATATCCGTTTCGAAATTGTATCCAAGGGAGGAAGTTTTTCCCCCATGTTCAATTAAGCATATAGTCATTATTTCACGTCAGTTCATTTAGCTTGAGCTTTAAGTAAAACGTGAAGTAGACATTCTGGTCAATAGAATATTCAAATGAAGTCAGCATTCAGTAGAATATTTTATTGAATTAAAGAATATTTTATTTACTGCGTAGAATATTCAATTAAGGCAGTATTCTAGTCTAGGGGCCTTAATTTCGGGCGTTTTTTCGGACTTGATAAAAAAATATATAAAATATTACTGTGCATTTTTGCTAGTCTTCTTATCGATGCTTTAAGAACTTACAAAAAAATTATGTGCGAATAAAAGTAAAAATTGGTAAGATTCTGGGCTTCTAAATATGGCCGTAAAGGGGTTGACATGATTCCAAAGCTCCCATTCATCTGAGACAGAAATGAAAGCCATTTTTTTTATTCGGAGGATTGTTATTATCGCAGGTACCAGAGAGGATTTTTTTAATAGCGACTGTTTGAAGAAAAAAATCATTTTTCGCCCGGTCCTTTTCGAAGTTAAACATTTTTAAATGTAGTAATAATAATAATTCCGCAATACCCGAGGTAGGGATGATGGAGGGATTTATATCAAAGGTCTGTATCAAATTTCAAGTCAATCGTTTGAATAGAACTCGAGAATTACAGTTTTGGGTACAGTTTCAGCCAACCGCAACTATCTAAGTGGTATAATGGCATGTTATCCTTACGTTATCACTTTAGACACTAAAACAGGCTATTTTCATTAATTTTTTTGATTGGTTTATATTATAGATATTGATATAAAAGTTCTTACACTTAATAAATATACTTTCGAAATACATTAAAATTTTCATTTATTTATTTATGTAACCCAAACAAACTTTAAACGCGTTTTTCTCGAAACAACGTTTTTCGACGGCTTGTTGATAAAATCTTCGAAACTACTGAACCGATCCTTAAGAAATTTTAACCACATATTCTTTACAACTATAGCTATATCGCATATCAAGGATTTTTTAAATTTTGATATTTACTATTTTTTTTGCCAAAAACGGTGAAAAAACGCGTTTTTTCGAAAAATGTCCATCATTTTCTTATTTTTGCATATATCAAAAATCGTATGACATGCGCTATAGCCATCAACATATTGAATCTTAAACCGTTTGATTTATTTGTTTCGGATGATCCATCTCCGAAATTTCATCAACAGCGCAGACCTACAATATTTTGGGACATTTTTTTAACTACCATTTTCGTCTATGAACATTGACTTAAATAAATAAAAAAAATTTTTATGCATTTTGAACGTTTATTTATCAAGTGTAACAACTTTTACATCAATATCTATAATATAAAACTATCAAAAAAATTAATAAAAATAGCCTTTTTTAGCGTCTAAAGTGAGAAGACCCCTTAATTGGCCATTCCTGCCTCAAAAAGTGTGCCTTCCTCAACTTTTTAATGGTGATTTTCCGAAACTCGTTCTTCCCTGCGAGCAGTTCTAGCTTCCTCAGAAGCTTCTGAAATTCGTAGCTCCGACCGGACGATCTCATTCTGGTCTCGTTTGTGGGCGTGAATACCGAGAATTTCGAAATATCGTTTTGAGGTCATTTTCAAGACTCTATCCTTGAACAAACGCAAAAAAACGACTAAAAATGTCTAAACTAGAATACTGACAAATATAAAGTGACAAATGTTAAGTGACAAATATTCAATCGAATTAGCGCCTATACGAACAATTCCCAGAATTAATTAAACCACGCTTGATTTTCCTCTAATTGTTACAAACCTGAGAATCATTTATTGAAAAGTAGGGTCGTCAATGGAAGCTTCGTTTGATTGCCCTTGATTGGACTAATGCAAAGTGAATATCGTTTTAAACAAGAATTACACAATTTAATTACACCGTTTATTGAAACTTAGCCTCCCTGTTCTGCCAATTAACTCAACGTAATTGAATTAAATTCGGCCCGAGAAAGAGCCGCTCGACTTTTATGACCCTCGAGCCACGATATACGAAAAAAAAAGGCAATACACGGTTCGATGAATCACATTTTAGCATCATTGTTCATGAACGTCGATAAACAGGATAAGAGCTCAACATTAATAATGCATTTTCGTCCAGTCGAACGGGATTATCATTAATATCTTTTGACAGGTCACCGTTAAATCCCATTTGCAAACAGTCGACGAGTCCCCGTGGTTTCATTGGAGCGAGATGGCACGATATTCGAGGTAGCAAAATCGACAGAAAGGGTCGAGGAAGGATATCCGAGAGAGACGGAAGGACAGAGGGGGTTGGGGGGATGGTGGAGAAGCGAAGAGAAGAAAGACAGGAAGAGAGAGCAAACGAACGATATAGCATCATACAGGCGACGGTGAATATGAAGCAGAAAGCATAAAAATCCTTCTTGAGTCACCCACTCTTCTACTTCGCCGCCCCACCCCCCTCTCGCCCCATCATCCCTCATTTACGAGACATTTCAAACGCTACGTGTGTACACTCAATCCCCTTTTTTGCTGCCAACACAGGCCAAGATAACGTCACCTCGTAGTTATGCATATTTCCGCGTTTCTAGGGAAAATAAAAGTGCGGAATTTTTCTTTGATTTTCGTCCGTGTATCTTCATCCCTGCGGGGGAAAAACTCGCAGGCTGTGCATGCGCTGGCGGCAGTCCAACATTTCTTTTATAAATATCAAATGTATTCTTACGCTAGTCAGTTCCTGGGTACCGCGAACTTTCACTTTCCACTTTTGCCGCTACAAGCCTCTGAGAGATTGCCAGAAGTGCGATAACTACCCTTGTGACGGGGGAGTGAATCCGTCATCCGATGGTTATGTCGCCTCGATTTTTGACAGCCTTATTAATATCGTCGCGTGTAGAGGGACTTTCTCCTTCGGCTGAAGTGGATGCGGAGACAATGAAAAAAAACTGCCAAAATTGTAAAGGGTGTCTCCAAATGACCTGACATTTTATATGGCCCGCCATTTTTTTTCTGGCGAACATAGAGGACTAATCTTTGACAGCTGGCATTAGGGAGTATTGAGGTTTAGTCATGGAGAACGATTGCACGATTACACGATCGAGGAACGCATGGAAATTGTGAACATTCACTAGAAAAATGATGAGCCGCAGTGAGTGTTGACGAAAGTCAAAATAATTCGGCTATGGAAGTTTTCAAAGTTTCAAAGTTTTCAATAAATCGACGAATTATTTCAAGATTTTTTTTTGTATTAGGGGTCCCGTCCACTTTGGAGCCACGAGAAAGGTTATTTTCACGATTTTTTAAAGGATTTTATAAATGATATGAATATAAAAGTTGATGGGCTTGATGAATAAAGTCTTGAAATACACTAAAAAAATTTTTATTAATTTTTAAGTACAAAAACTATAGTTTAACGTAACGCCTCAAAAATAGGTGGGCTAGGTAGCTCCATCACAATTCGGCAACGGCTTGTCGGAAACAAAAAAAATCAAAGTCCATTAGATTCAGTATGACACCAGCTACAAAATGACCCTCGGATATAAAGTTTTTTCAAAAAAGAAAAAAATGGCAGATGAAAAGCGAAAAAGTTGAAAAAACGCGGTTTTTTCGCAGTTTTTCGCAAAAAAAAGAGTAAAAATAAAATTTTTAAAACCATCGAGGGTCATCTTGTTGCGAATCATGTTTATAATATGTGGTTCAAATTTCAAGAGAATCGGTTTATTAGTTTTAGAGATACGATGGAGCTAGATTTTGAAAACGTTTTTTCGAGAAAAACGCGTTTGAAGTTTATACTATGAAAAACTCTTACCTAAACTCAATCGGCAATTCCTACACCGTACAAAATCCCTTCTGGTTGCTCATCATCGTCGATTTCTTCAAGTCTTGCTTGCTTTCGATTATTTGAAATTTTCAAAGTGGAGTGGCCCCTTAAAAAGTGATTTTACGTCAGTTTTGAAATTTGTCTAGACAATGTTGTACGTTCTACATAATTTACAGTCAACTGTGTAGACTTTCGCTAGCATGATCTTGATGAACCTTGTAATTTCGGAACATCAAAATTAGGAATTTTAAACCGTCGGCGCATTTAAAGTTCGAAATTTCCCGGCCCTCATGTCAAGATCATGCCAGCGAAAGTCTACACCGTCGACTGTAAATTATGTAGAACGTATAACACTGTTTGGACCAATTTAAACATTGACGCAAAATCACTTCTTAATAATAAAAATTCTTGAAATAGTTGGTCGATTTATTGAAAATTTCGAAACTTTAAAAACTTTCATAGCCGAATTATTTTGACGGTGTTCAGATTTTCGCAGTTTTGGTCCGTGTAAAATTCATTCGGAGTTTTGATCGTTCTGAACTTCAACCGGGTCCCTCTTCAGCGATGAGGCAGATTTTCAACTTAGTGGCCGCGGAAATAAACAAAATCATTTATCGGATCATGTGTTCTACACGTAACCTCCATGTTTGTACCTTATATTAAAATAAAAATATTCGTACTTTACAAATAATTGAAACGTTCCATTAATAAATTAAATGGTTAGGTCATTATGAGACACCCGTCATGTCGATTTTAACGTTGAGCAGATAAAAGCTCTAGGTGGTATTTGGAAGGATGGAAGCATTTAATAAAATGGAAACGGATGAGATCGAAAAGCTCGCAAGGACGTACGAGGAATTATTGGAAATAAGAAATATAGATATTGAGGTAGTACGGGCCCGTAATTGATTCCTAGATCACTGCTTAATATTTTGTTGTGCCATGGAAAATGCGCACAGGCGTGTTAAAAAATTCAAGTAAGTTCACCGGCTGTCAGGCTCAATAAGTAAATTCAAAATTGGCAAATTCAGCTTTATCTTTTATGAAAAAAGCGTATGATCTATGATGTTGACGTTCGCATCGTTGGAATGCAACGAAAAGTAATTATTTGTAATTCCTCAATTTTTTAAATTCGATTTGTGCTGTAAAAAACACTCAAACGTTTTCACGTATTCTCTTCAGAGCTTTATGACCTCGATTCGCAAAAAGGCTTTGGACAATGATAAAAATAACGAAATAAAAAAATGAAAAACAAAAATCGTTGCATACCAACTATGCAAATTTTAACGTTATCATGATCTCTTATTCCGTTTCATTCCGGTTTCACAATTAAATCAATAGAAGAACAAAAAATGTTTCGTGTTCCAGAGATTCCGAGGATTAAAATGGTATATTGAAAAAAGTACCGGTAACCGAAATGTTCAACGAGGATTTTGTATGGTGCTGAAGTTTGCATAGTTTGAATGCAACGAAAATTATTAGTTATTTTTTCATTCCTTTTTTTACGACCTAAATTCTATTTGGTGTAGGTATAGGCTATAGATCCCCAATACGGATCTTTAAGAATATTTCAATAACTTCTGTACCCTAAACGTGCCATAAAAAATTGGCCAAAAAGGTTAAACGATCCTTTTGCTGCATTCCAACGACGCAAACTACGACAGTCGAACCTCGATATAACGAAGATTTGTCCATTTCCTGCTGATAGACCCCCGAAACCTTGATACAACTACACAATAATATATCATGCTCTAATTGCTAATTGGTTGTAGAAATTTATCTAATTAAAAAATTTCTTTCTTTAAAAAATATCCCTATATTTATAGTACTGATATATTTTTTTTAAGAACATTTTGAGGAAATGACTTCGATATAACTAAACCTCAATATAAGAGAAACTCGATACAACGATCTTCCCTAGAGATTCGTTATATCGAGGTTCGACTGTACTATGATTTTGTAGTCAATGGCAGACATTAGTCCGTGGCGGGGATAGGACTTACTTTCATCGAAGATAATAACGCTATGTATTCCGGACCACTGATTTATTAGCCATGCTGATCACTGCGTGACAACGTTATCCCGAAAATACAATGATATCCGTGATGCTCATGCGGGTTCAAATTAACTGCCAATTCATGGTCGATTTTGAAATTGCAGCTACAAATTTGCTATGTTCAATTACATTTTACAGGTTATATTCACGGGTCGGGATGTTCTCCCCGTCGGTCAATTTAATGTGAATCAAATATTTTACAAATTGTGAAGCCCAGAATGAAGTATCGTCATGAACATGAAATATCATACTTGATGTTACAACGATTTTTCCGATATCGAAATTGGGATATTTGATGGTGTTGAAGTTTGCATCGTTGGAATGCAACGCGAATTCTTCTTTATATTTTTATTTCCGCATTTTCTTCATTATACTATATCTTTTCTTGCCGATTTAGATCACAGGGTCTCAAATAGATAGTTTAAAAAATTGTCGCGAGATTTCCGATGCTAAGATATGCCAGGAGAAATTTCAGCAATTAACAAATCGTCATTTCCGTTGCATTCCAACGATGGACAGTTCAAGCTCATGATATTTGAACATTTTTAGTTGCAATCAAAATAATCAAATTGTACCATAATCGTACTCTCAATACTGCCATCCAACATCCTCCCATAATGATTTACTATTATATTATGCAAATTTAGGATTCCTCCATTGAATTGTCTTATAATAAAACTTAGCACCATCCACTTTTGCAACGTGATCGCGCATCTGGGACCGGGTTGAAAATCCGAACTTTGAGTGATCCGACGGTTTAAAATTGCGAATTTTAATATTCCGAAATTCAAGATAGGGCCGGGTTGAAATTCCGAACTTTGAATGATCAGAACTCCGAAAGATCAAAACTTCGAAAGAATTTTACACCCAAGACCAAAACTCCGAAAATCTGAATACCGTCAAAATAATTCGGCTATGGAAGTTTTGAAAGTTTCAAAATTTTCAACAAATCGACGAATTATTTCAAGATTTTTTTTTTTATCAAGAAGTGATTTTGCGTCAATTTTGAAATTTGTCTAGACAATGTTGTGCGTTCTACATAATTTACAGTCAACTGTGTAGACTTTCGCTGGAATGATCTTGACATGGGGACCGGGATAAAATTCCGAACTTTGAATGCACCGACGGTTCAAAATTCCTAATTTTAAGGGGAGGGTAGGGGTTTCAGCGTGAAAAAAACTTTTTTGCGATTTTTTTTCATCTATATGGATATGGTAAATTTATTGAAACCTCTTGTACATTGTTAGGTGTCATTTCAAGAACATTCCGTGAAATTTCTACGCGAAAATATCCACAAACAAGCCGGTGACGCGTTTTTCTCGAAACCACTTTTTCAAAGTCCGAGTTCACTGCCATTTGAAAACTACATGACCGATTTATTTCAAACTTGCTATTATTCACGAAAAATTCCGCCAATTTGGGGGTGGAAAACCCCCTCAATGTAAAAAAAATCTCAAACTAACCGTTGGGGGGAGGTATTTTATATGTAGAAAGTGTGTACCAAGTTTGAAATAAATCGGTCATGTAGTTTTCAAATGGCAGTGAACACGGACTTTGAAAAAGTGGTTTCGAGAAAAACGCGTCACCGGCTTGTTTGTGGATATTTTTGTGTACAAATTACACGGAATGTTCTTGAAATGACACTTAACAATGTACAAAAGGTTTCAATAAATTTACTCTATCCATATACCCAGGTAGGGAATCAAAAGGCTGACGATGGAAACAAACTTGTGCGGGCCTTGTTTCACCGAGCCTGAGTGAGACAGACCTGGGCCAGGTTTCATTGCATCGTTTGTAGCAGCCTGGAACCAAGACTGGCTGCTTAGCCTAAACTCAGGGTTATTTCAAGCTTTATTCAGCCAGCGAATTTGAAGGCTAAAAAATCAAGGCTGGATGCAGGCTTGTTTCAGGTTGTGTTAAAATAAAATAAATTTTAAATAATATATTTCTGTACTTTTATGGAAAAAAAAATTAGCAATAAATTTGTCGGGTGCGAAGGCACGAAAAACGAAAGCGAAGGAGGCAGCTCAGAACATTTAAACATATTCTGTTATCGATATTTATGAGGTCCACAAAAAAGTTTTTTTCTCGTCACATACACTTTTCGTATATACTCACTCTCTGGGGTTTGCGTACACTCTGTGTATTACGTGTCTCATAAACAATAAATAAAATAAAGTATTGTGTTTAAAATATTTTATATATATTTTATAACAAATAATATAATGAATAATAAAAATATATAATAAATAAAATGAATTCTTTCCAAATTTATTAAATTTACCCCAATGTAGAATATAGAAAACCAAAAACAGGCCTCATATAGCCTCGAGAAAAGTTTGGGATAAGCTTGGTCATAAATGCTCGTGAAGGCTTCATTAAGGCTCGTTTTGAACCTTGTTGTTTCGTCGTTTCAGGCTTAGTACAGGCTCTTCTACCAGCCTTTGGTCAAGCCTGTATGCAATAGCCTGGAACCGCGTTATCATTCAGGGGTTCAGCTAGGCCTGAAATCAGGCTGGTGCTCAGCCTGAATTAAAAAATGTGAGCCTTGTTTCAGTGCTTGGCAAGCCCTTTTTTCATCGTCAATTCCTACCTGGGTAGATGAAAAATATTCGCAAAAAAGTGTTTTTTTTTCACGCTCAAACCCCTACCCTCCCCTGAATGTTCCGAAATTACAAGGTCCGTCAAGATCATGCCAGCGAAAGTCTACATAGTTGACTGTAAATGATGCAGAACGTATGACATTGTCTAAAAAAATTTCAAAATTGACGTAAAATCACTTCTTAATAAAAGAAATTCTTTAAATAATTGGTCGATTGATTGATGTTTGAAACATTTAAATTTTCCATAGCCGAATTATTTTGACGGTGTTCAGATTTTCGGAGTTTTAGTCTTTCGTGTAAAATTCTTTCGGAGATTTGATATTTCGGGGTAGTATTCTTTCGGAGTTTTGAGCGCTCCGATTATTCAAAGCTCAGAATTTCAACCCAGCCCCGCGCGTCCCTTTCATTTATTCATCGAATCTCCAATTGGACTGGAAAATGTAAAAACTTCGTTAACGTCGATCCAAAATATTTGCACTATTTAAAAAATTCCCACGCTCATTCGCATTTCCGAGTTTCCTCTCGTAACGCATACCTGTTATATTTATTCATCGAATCTAAAATTGGCATTCTGACCAATGTTAGTGAAAGACGAATGCTCGCGCGGTCCACGTATAATCGAAAAACTCCCGGAGCCCGTGCGTTGTAGCGTGGAATGCTTTCATTATCAAAATATGTTCCGAATATATCGTATTTAGACGTACATACGCCCACGCATACAGGTATGAAATAATTCACGTCGACCGAGCATGTACCCACGCCTGTACATGCGCTTCTGTCCCAACCCTTTGTCAATTCTCCAATTCCCTCTTCACGACTCGATTGCTGGTTCAATTCCAAAGCGGAACGTTTTTATTTCGTGTCTCCCCCTAGGCACGCGCTTTCGGCTCGTTTGCTTCATTACTCAGCAATATGCTGACTGTCCGACAGCCTGCGTACGTAATCGCTATATCGTGCAGCCCAAAATACCAAAGTCGTAAAATTAAAATAACGAAAAAAAAATCCGACCTATGTACATCCGTGTTTGTCCGTGGAATAAAGCACATTCGCCACGAAATTTCTCTCCCTTTTCTCCGCTTTCGCCTCATTCACGAATCGAATTGACTCGCTGAAACGCCGCGACAGTATAATCGAATCGCGATCGTTTTCCTCATCCTCTCGACAGCGAAAATTAACGAGACAATGTTGGAACAAATTGACAAAACACGAGGAACAGGCCATTCTGTAAATTTTCGTGATTACGACTGCGATAAACGAACACAAATACGACAATTATCAGCTGTTGGTCCAAAAAGGGCTATTATCGTTTAACGAGTTACGCCTAGTTGAATCAGTCGAAAACAACTTATTTTTGGGATCTTTTTGATAAAAAATCGTGATGATAAATTTCTACAAAAATTCGGTATTTTAAAAAGTATCATCTGAAGAATACTCTGTAATTTTTTTGTGTACAAATATTCAATTATAATCGATTTGCAGTCGATGTCCGGGAAGCCCTTCTCGAAAGCATTTTTTGCCGTGAGCAATGCCCTTCTGTACCAGCTTATCTAATATAAAAAAATCAAACGAATTTCGTTAGTGTATTCGTTTTTCCTATGATTAATCAAAAGAATTTCCGAAATATCGAATTTAAAAAATATGGCGCGTGTTTAGATTGAGAGTTTTGAATTTTGCGAAAAATGGGCTTTTTCGTTAATCAAATCGAACGTAGGAAGTGTAAAGCCAGCAGAGGGTACGCACTTTGTCAACTTTTGTTTCTAGAAAAATCAATTTTGATAACAAATTTTGTACTTCTTAATTATATTTGAAGTCTTGGTAATTTAGGAATATTGTTTCAATTATAAATCTTAAGTTACAATCTCCAAAAATATAAAAAACTGCTTAAACTTAGAACTCGTCCCGTGCCCACTCTTTGGGTGCGTACTCTTACCAAATACGTGTTTTGAGTCAAAGGTCACTTTAATTTTTGTAAGCAAGCAAAACGGCGACATAACCTCGAAATAAAAACATAATTTCGATCACATATTTCAAGTATAATAACATTAATTGGGTGCAAATTAATCGCAAACCTTACAAAATGTGTTTAAAATTGATCAAAAATAAGATGAAACCCATCGAAAATCTATTATTAGTCATAAAATTGGAAATAAATACCTTAAGGTAGAACGAACGTGTGCTCTTGATTTTATAGATTTTGTTAAAATTTTAACCATACATTGTTCATATCATTATGCATGTTTGAGTGAAATTTCAGAACAGTCGACTATTGAGATTGAGAGATAATGGGTTTCAAAATTGCAACTTTTAATACTGCAGGGTCTGCAATGAAATTTAGACAGAATAATTTTCCGTAAAAAATATTTGTCCCCTATAATAAGAGGATATGGCAATACCGCATCGTTCCACGTATCCAATGACGTAAGTTTGCGCGGCATATTAAAAATAATACTGCAACACAAATTTTTATTTGGAAGTAATTTTTAATTGAACTAAGTTTTTAATTAGTTATGAATTAACCTACACTTTTATTTGTTAATAAAGATAACATAAACAATATAAAATATTAATATTTACAACGCGAATATTTTTTTTATGATAAAAGTTTTTAACTTTAGCAATACGATAATTTTTTTCTCTAAACATTGAACAATACTGTTCTGCGGTATTGCCATATGTCTTCTATTATAGGGGACAAATATTTTTTACGGAGAATTATTCTGTCTTTACTGAACGTTTTTAGCAAAACTGAATAGTAAAGACAATCCAAACTTTTTTCACTCTTTCCCTAACTAGTTTGCTATCTAAACATAATTTTTTTCAAAATTTGGAAACACAATAGAATGGTACGAAGAATTATGTGGACTGATTTTCGGTCAAAGCAGACCCTGCATTGTTAGAAATTGCAATTTTTTTCTTATGAAAAAGTGATTTACTCACAAAATTCATTACAATATCTATTTAGCATGAATATCAACCTGTAAGAATTTTTTTTTTTCGATGTACAAAATGGCCGACTACTCGAAACTTCTCGAAACAGCTTTTTCCCAATTGGCATGACAAATAACTTCAACAATTTTCACTCAATTTACTTCAAATTTAAAAGTTATGTTCCTAATTGCATTTTGCAAAGAAGTACGTACGGAATTTCTGATTAATCGAAAACTTTTCATTTTATGAGCAGTTTATGAGCAGTTATAACGGAATTTTTCACTGAAAATTCATTTCTTAAGTTCAAATACCTACCACTTTCGAATGAAACAATATTTTTTTAATTCCATACGTACTTCTCTAGGTATTCTAATGTAGATTGACGAGAATTTTCGTTTTTGTTCTAAGTCAACAATTGTGGATGCTACATGTCACGCCGCGGAGCGCCTAAAAAAAATAACAAAAGAAAATATCAGTAGTCGGCAATTTTGTACATCGAAAAAAAATATACATATTTTCTAACAGCTTGATATTCATACTAATTAGATGTGTAATTAATTTTAAGAGTAAATTACTTTTTCATACGAAAAAAAATGGTTAAATTCGCACCCGATTTTATACCCGTTACTGTGGCCTAAGGCATAACGAAGCGAGTTGATGTCCAACACCTTGACAACAGCCTATAAATCTATCAATTTTGATCTGCGCACCTTGAAATTTTCAAGGAACATTTACAAGACGATGTACCATCGAAATACTTTAGTTTCGAAAAAAAATGATTCTTCGAAATGTATAGCTAGGCATAACCCCTCAATTATCCCTTTGCACATTGAGGATCAATGTTGTTGATCGAAGGCTCATTCTTTCCTCCTCGGGGGAAAAAATCGAATCTTCCGGCACGACCACCCAGTGACGAAGCTCTTTTTTCATTATTTTTTTTCATACCCCTTCGTTTGACGCTCCACCGTTATTTTCTCTTTTTTTTCGTCGTTCCCTCTTTTTCTGCTTTCAAAGTTACGAGGGAGCTCGAGGGGGGAGGAAAAAAAAGGATCGCTGCACTCGAAGTTTTAAGGTGGGCGTGTGTGCCCTAAAGTGTCGTTTGGGCAACACTTTTTTTCATCATGCAATGTTAACGAGCTCCTGGTCTAGCGCTGCATCCTCGGCGACTGCACAGGCTGATGCTCTCGACTGACTCTCGCGTTCATTCGGGCCATTCGCTACTCTGCTTCTCTTTTTTCTTCTTTTTTTTTCATCCCTATAAACACGCGGCAGTTCTCGCTCTCACGCGCGCTATATTCACTTTACGACCCCATGATTCATGCCTCTCTCGGGCCCGGGTCGCTATATGGATGGGAGGAGTTTTCGCGGGCCATTCATTAGAGAGAAAACAAAATATTGTTATTGAAATAGCACGCGTATGCGCCCGATTCATGGCTCCCCCTTCGTATTAATCTTTCAATGAAAACGCCCCCCACGCGCTGAGATATTCGAAGCTTTCGCCCGCCGCTCGGATGATAGCAATAAGAATATGGAAGACCGCGAAATAAAATATGCCCGCGAGCTCTCGTAACGCGGTATATGTTTTTCTTTCCCATCCTCGTTTTGCTCTTCCGACAGATCGGAAGCTTTTTTACCCCACACGCATACCCGACGAGCGCAAATGGAGTGGACGAATTGTCTTCACTCGCGCGAGTGAACAGAAGGTTTTTCGCCATCCCGAAGTTAATTTTCCGAATGGCATGGCCGGGAAGAAGTCCGAGACCGGAGGGACACGACGCGGAACCTTATGAAATTTCGAGAGCGGGAGAGACAACTTTCCACTGACTTTTGATCACAGTTCTTACTTCTCCATCTCCTCTTTTCGGAGCTCACTATTTTTCCCCGCGTCTTTTCCGTGTCTGCATTGTTCCGCGTCTCCCACACTGAGAAAAAAAATCATTGATCCAATATCATTGGTGTTATTGAATGAAATTTCGTTGATTCAATTGTTAAATTGTTGGTGTAAATAATCGGATTTATTAGTCCAAACAAAACGCTATTGACTTTCATGATAAAATCAAAAAGTTTTTTTTTTCATTCAAAAGATATATTGTTAGTCGAGAACAATACATTATTGAAACTATCTAAAAAATTATCACGAACAAATTATATAGTTTTGAATGCATTTTTAGCCACGAACAAAAAAAGCGTTTCAATTGAATATTGTTGATTCCAGTACACAAGATAAAATGAAATTCGCTCGTTTGATTCATATAGCATTTCTATTGAGTGAATATGTTATTTTTTTTTATAATATGTTATATTTTTTTCACCATATTTGATATTGATTTCCAAGTACATTATTCGTGAAAATATTAATATTTTATTTCGATTAAAAAATGTTAAGCAAATGTCTGAAGTGGTTAAAAAATTAGGCGAATATAGAATTTGTTTCTTGCGCATTCGGTTGAAAAAATTCAACCAAATCATGGCCGAGCGCCACTGAAATTATAGGTGTGAGGAAACCCGTAGTTCTCGGAGTAACCGCTAGAAGCCGCACGCGCGCTCGTTTCTCGTAAGCGTAGAGCGAACCGAAAATCTACTTAAACGCCGGAGAAACTCTAAAGAGTATCGCTTCTTGGCCTGTGGCTAAGATCAAAGTGTAGTATCTGTTCTTATCAGTTGAATATCTGATATTCTCTCCATGGATATTCCATTGGATATCTGATATTCTCTCCACTATTATCGTGGATGATCATTCTAATGCTCACTTTTTATTTAAGATTTAAAACAAATTGAAAAACTTACGTCCCATGGCATATTCGTTTCGGTGCAGAAAAGAAATAATTAATTCTATTGATTATATTTTGGTACGAAATGAAAAAATGTTGTAGCAACCGCTTAATTATTTCATCCATACATCTACGGATTGTATATAGAATGATTTCAATAGAATATAATTTCATTTGAAGGATAATGTAGATATTCAGAGAACAGGAGAGCTTTTTCAAATAAAATAATATGTTATTTAAATCAATCACATTTTCCAATATTTCATAGTATTGTAACAATCTCATATATCGGTGGCACTCCGCAGCCGCATATTTATTTGGGTCAACCAATATATTTTTTTTATTCAATTGGTTTTTTTTTCTCAGTGCACCTTTCGTATGTACCTACCATTCGAGAAAGCGATTTTTATAAATTATTTTTCCCCCATTTTTCATCATTTGTTGATTTCCACGGCGTTTCCTATTGAAACTGATTATTATAAGAATCATAGCACGAGAATATTGTCATAAAATGTGTATACAATATGCGCGACCCAATTCGTTGATTTTATATAAAAAATGTTAATGGAGCACACTGTTCCTTTTAATAAATTATTTTCCCCTTATTTTTCGGCATCTTTTCATTTCTACGACGTTTCCATTCGAAACTGACCATTCTAAAAATCATAGCGCCAGAATATTTTCATAAAATGTGCATACATTACGCGCAACCCCATTCATTGATTTCGGATCCATTTCATATTTAAAAAAACACGTTAATAGACCACACTAATTGTTCCTGCTCATGATAAAGCGTGCCGCAAATATAAAAGAAACGTCATCAGCGAGTACGTTTTGGCGATTGGAGATGGTATCGAAGTTTGCAACGTTGGAATGCAGCGAAACTGTATTTTTTTAATGATGTTGAACTTTGCATAGTTGCAACGCAACGAAAAATAATTATTTTTAATTGTTTTATTTTTTTCTGCTGAGAAAATCACTCAAACGTTTTCACCTATTCCTATTAGAGATTCACAACCTGAATTTGCAAAAAAAACGTTTGGATAAGCATAAAATCAAAGAAATGAAAAAGGAACGAAAAATCTACAGATGTTGCACAAAGTGCAACTATTGTGTAGCAATGAAAATGTAATCAGACTTGTCGGGTAATCAGAAGCAGGTACATGTAAATAATATCAGCTAGTTTTTATTATTTTTCAAAAAACATTGATACATTGATGTATATAATTGGGTTTGTTTGGGCTTGTTTGGGTTCGTTTGTATTCGTTTTGGTTCGTTTGTATGATAAATGTTACATCATTTTTGTAATATAAGTTGTAATATAATTTTTTAATTAATAATCAGATTAGAATTGGGTGGGAAAATGGCATTTTAGAACCAATAACAGGCATTCAGCATGCCACAGCTCCCCCCACTCCACTACAGCACAGTGGCAGTGGAGTGGGGGTAGCGTTAGTTTTCATCAATGCTTACATTTTCAATGGTAAAATCGTTGCATTCCAATTATGCAAGCTCAAACGTCATAATTTTTTTGTATTTGAGTTTTTTTTTAGCGCATTTGGACGACAAAAGTCGCTGAAACATTATTAAGAATCCTCATTTAAACACTTGTAACCAAAAGCTGTAGAAAATGTTTTTATATAATAGTAAAAAATAAAGAAATGGAAAGATCAAGAAGAACTTTCGTTGCATTCTAACGATGCAAACTTTAGCACTATGATTGCAGGCGAGTTCAATCATTACTCATTTACGACTTGTGTCTCGCAAACGTTCCACTTTCTATAAAATATCTCTCACATGTACATGTACATACGCACATACACATACGAGTATTTCCCAAGTATACAATCGTGCCTCCTGCCTGCAGAATCATTTCTTTTCCTCAACTTATCATTTCTTTCTTTTCTCATCGTCGTCGAGTATCACCACCGCGCTCTACGATCTCCATTTCCAAGCTCCTCGTTTATCCGTCTGTGTGTTTGTGAATTCGCGTCACTCTACCGAGATTGGATGAACTTCGGACGATATTTCTTCAACTTCATCCACGTACAGCGTGGAGAGGAAGGGCAGAACAATTTTTCACCAAATCCAATGTTTGCACTCGCAAAAAAAAAAAAAACGTTCCACGGCAAGCCGTATAATATTTTTTGTTTGACGAAGCGTCCGGACCGAAAAAAAATCGCATTTTTATTTGTGCCTCGGATCTGTTGACTCAAGAATCAAATGAATAGAACGTATTTATTTTTCGACTATCCCATTTCACTGTGTACGCGATTTTCCACAGTCCGATCGTGATTTTTGTTATTCTTTCCTTTTGCGCCTACTCCCCATCTGTTTTTCTATTCCTATACATTGCTTGCACACCTATATGGAGAGGCACTCGCGCGAACCCCCTCAATCCCGAACACTATACAGTGTCAAGCACGCTCTACACGCAGAGATTGGCCACGAATAATATTTTCCCTCTTGGTCATCGATGATTTCTTCTCGTGGATTGAGTGAAGGCCCTAGGGGTTGGCAGGAGGGAGGGAGGGTAATGGGCATGATTCGCGTATACTTCATCGATATGCGTTAGAGCAACGACGTATTTCCATTAGTCCAGTAAAAGAGACGGAAATCCAGGACTTTTTAGCGTAAAATATGAATTTTTGACTGAAGGCCTTAGGCCACAGTAGCGGGTATAAAATCATGTACGAATCTAACAATCTTTTTTCGTATGAAAAAGTGATTCACTCATAAAATTAATTACACATCTATTTAGTATGAATATCGAGCTGTTAGAAAAAAAATATATATTTTTTTTCGATGTACAAAATGGCCGACTACCAATATTTCCTTTTGTTATCTTTTTTAGGCGCTCCGCGGCGCGACATTTAGCATCCACAATTTTTGACCTAGGACAAGAAACAAAAATTCTCGTCAATCTACATTAGAATACCTAGAGAAGTACGTACGGAATTTAAAAAATATTGTTTTAATCAAAAGTTGTAGGTATTCGAACTTAAGAAATGAATTTTCAGTAAAAAATTTCGTTATAACTGCTCATAAACTGCTCATAGAATGAAAAGTTTTCGATTAATCAGAAATTCCGTAAGTACTTCTCTGCGAAATGCAAGTAGTAACATAACTTTTAAATTTGAAGTAAATCGAGTGAAAATTGTTGAAGTTATTTGTCACGCCAATTGGAAAAAAGCTGTTTCGAGTAGTCGGCCATTTTGTACATCGAAAAAAATATATTCACACTAAATAGATGTGCAACTAATTTTATGAGTGAATCACTTTGTCATGCGAAAAAATATTGTTAAATTCGCACATGATTTTATACCCACCACTGCGGCCTAAGGTCTGAAGGTAAATGGTTGCATACTGAAAGTAACCCGAATAACATGTTACCCCTCAACTCGACCCAACCCTAAGAAATAGGGGTTGAAAACTTTAAAATCGCCGTTTCTCGATAATTAATAACCCGATCAAAAAAGATTTCAAACAAAAGTTGTTCGGAATAATAAAATTCGTATAAAGTTATCTGACGTCCAACCCCCTATCTTTGAAAATAGCCGCACAAAAACGAGTCAAAAATGCTGCTTCCAAAGATAGGTGATTGAACGTTACATAACTTTGTACGTATTTCATTATTCCAAACAACTTTTGTTCGAAACATTTTTCAATCCGGCTATTAGTTATCGAGATACGGCGATTTGAGAGTTTTCAACCCCTATTTCTTAGGGTTCGGGCGAGTTGAGAGGCAACATTTTGTTGGGGTTACTTCAGTATGCAACCGTCTACCTTCAGTCAAGAATTCATATTCTACGCTAAACAGTGCTAGATTTTCGTCTCTTTTACTGGACTACATATCCGACGAGTGCACAGCATGGCGTGTAAGTCGTGTTCGGATCCCCCCCGGCCCTCCTTCCCTTTCTCTCTTGACGTACGAATCTATATTCAGTAAACCTTGATGCAAGAGAAAGTCTCGGGTTCCAAGTTTCACGGGCTCGTCCGCAAGCCTCTCGAAAGTCACTTAACTTAGATTGCAAGGGGCGAAATGACTTTACTTCGCCTCCGGAAAGTTCCACATTCACGGGACGCAAAAGCGGCGGGAACGGATAGAGAAACAGGATAAGGAGACTCGCGACAAAATTAAGAACGAAAGCGGAAAAATGTGAGGAAGGAGCTGAGAAAGCTGGAGAAAGATAGAGAGAGGGGGGAGGGTCTGGAAACGACGAAAGCGAAAACGAAAGAATAAATGAGAAAATAGTTTATACCCATTTTCCGTGGACTTTTCCGCATTGGGAAGTGCAGTAAATATACAGGTATTTAAGTAAAAAATTGCCAACAGCAGGTGTCCACGAAGTTTGCGTCTTTGGACGAGAGTTTGTTACGGGACGGAAGTTTATTTTTCATGCTAAACACTTTTACACGCAGCTTCAGTAATGTCGCACTAAGGGCCGAACTTTTTAGGCGACATGGCCCTTTTCTCGCTGGAGAACAATGGAAAAAAGTATGTTCGGACGCAAGAGAAAGTCTACGGCAGTGAGTTATCAACGGAAAAGATCGCTGAGCAACCTTTCAACGAATATAAACGTACCCCTCATTATGACACGCGTGGCATTTTCTCGAAACATTTTTCGTTCCATTAAAATTTCATATCAGCAATAAACGGTAACATTTGCCCACGTCAAACATAAAATGTGCTCTCGAACATCCACTCGACATAATCGATTTCCGGGCAATGAGCGTGCGCGAGTGTGCGACTGTCACACATCGTGTTGCTCGCGTCGAGAGACGACCGCGCGTCAAGTGCATCGACGTTCCGTCACTTTCATGGGAGATTCGAGCGACGAAATCCCGATAGTGCGAGATCAATATTTCTTTTTCAGAGAATAAGCGAAAAAATTATTTTTGTACGGGTGACCGGTTTTGTCATTTACATTTACATTTTGTAATGATATCGAAGTTTGCATCGTTGAAACGCAACCACATTTTAGTAAGCCAAATTGTTTTTTTGTCTCGTAAATTTGGGCTACGAAAACCACTCAAACGTTTTTTAGGATTGTTACCCGAAATCTCCTGCTCAAATTTGGAGAATAAAATTTTTGATGATAAAAAAAAGGAAGACATTAAGAAAATAAAAAGAATTTTCGTCGCGTTCCAACGATCCAAACTTCAACATCGTAGGAATGTCTACGTAGACGTCCATACGTGTCTTCATTTTTAGCACAAATTTACTAAAAAGGAACATCACTTGAGGGGCTATACCTGTGTGAACGCTGAAAATTTGGGTGATTTTCGGGAATTATTTGGAAGAAAAGTACTCAATTGAATGTTTCGGAAAATTAAGAATATATTTGGCTATATTCGATCTATATTAAACAATTTTTTCGTAGGAGAACATTGAAGCGAATTATGCGCTGCCTTCGGAGGCGCAAAAAAAAGTTCCTCCACTGCTGACATGATCCCGGCAGATTAAGTTGCTGAAACCGAAAAAGGAAAAAATGTCGTTCAACTGGATGGAATTTCCTGTGCAATGACGTAGGATTTTTGAAAAATATCAAAATCTGACAAAATGGCGTAGTTATGAAAAAAGTCTGTTTTCGTGGCTGTAAAATGGTCATTTTTTCTCAATGTCAATTTTCATCCAATCAAAAATATCCTACGTCGTTGTAGAGTACATATATTCAAGAGTACTCAGTTAAAATTTCAAGTCAATCGGATAATTGCTCTTGGAGTTACAATGTCAGCAAATTTGAAAAATTTCATTTAGAGAAAAACGCGTTTAAAGATTTAACTATCGATTTTTGCAAGATGAAATGATTGGAAATATCGCCTTCAAATTTGACAGGATTCTTGAAAGTATAGTATTCTTGAAAGTATAAACTGTCGAAAAAGGCAAAACATCGATTTTTTGGAAGTGTCACACTGGTATAGTCCCTTAAGTGTCCGCCTTCGATTTTGTTGACACTCGTAAATGTTATAAAGCATTGAGAACTATGAGACACGTATTTTTTTTTATCTGCGGAAAAACATTTTTAAGGGTGGAAACGGTCCTCTCAAGAAAGGCGTGTCGCCCCTTAATTTAATTTTTTCCAATTATTCTATCGTGGAATTATCATTGCTTTAAATTAGAAAAAAATTGGTTTTTGTTTCATTCGGATCGGTTATTGATGGCTGAAACTGCCAACCCCCGGACGCGCCTTTCTTGGGGGGGGGGGGGGGGGGGGTGGTTTCCCCTCTTAAACCCGTTTTTCCGCAAATAACAAAAAATACGTGTCCAATAGTTTTCAATTATTTATCACATGTATGAGTTTCAACAAAGTCGACGACGGACACTTAAGGGATAAGACCACTCAGCGGCAGAAAATAAGACCTAACTTTGGCAATTTATTTTGAGAGTATGAAAAAAGGAATAAGATTTCTTTTGAGAGGGTTTATTTAAGACATATTTTAGTATGAAAAAAAAGTATTATAATTTTCATACAAAATGGCGGAGACAGGGCCCATCTTGAAAAATGTGTTTGTTACAAATAGCTTCACGGGAGGACGGTTTTCTCGTAAAGTAAAAGACCTGGAACAAAAACCAAAAAAATTATAATCTATATATCATTAGCTATGGGACTTCGTAGAGATGTATTTAAACCAAATTTTGAAAAAAAGGCGCACTTTGAAAGATTAAATCGATTTTTTGCCCAAAAATAAGCAGTAAATTGTTTATAACGAAAAAAGTTTACACTTAATCAAAAACCGGCTACGTACTCCCATAGAGAATGTAATTGTGAAGTAACTATCAAAATTTCAAATCGATCCATGCAAAGGTGTTCGAGTAATCCGTCCTCCCGGTTTGAAAAAAAGTGGTTTCGAGCAAAACGCGTTTAAAGTTGTTCGAGTCACCTGAAAGAAGTCCGAAGCGCTGCGGCAACATCGATAATTGGACCTTTAAGAAAAAATCGCTACAGGACCAATTGCATATTGTTTTTATGACCCCAAAGTATTTTTTAGGCAAAAAAAAATGATTTCCCCAAAATCCTAGAGTGGTGATATCCCTTAAGTGATGTTGCTTGTAAGAACAAACCGTAAAAAACGAACATTGTAAGTATACAAATAAAAAGCAGGTACTCTTGCAATCGATTTTTTCCAATAAAGATACCGATGTTTTTTCCCGAAGAAAATCATCAACTGTCTACTCCCGACAATATTTACGGGGTTGAAGTTTACATCTTTGGTATGCAACGAAAATTCTTTCAACTTCCTTATATTTTGTTGCCGAAAATCGGAGTTGGTAGTTTCGCGGTGCAGATCGCTTAATGAGGATCTTAAAAAATGTTCCCGGATTTTCGGAGTTCGGATCTGCCAAAGGAAGTCTGGTGAATGGAGAAAAAAATATTTCGTCGCGTTCCCGCGATGCAAACGTCATGATCATCGATTTTTGCCATATACGAGGAGCCAGTGTTTCGCCAACATTGTATCAAATTTATTGTTAATTTCGTACGCAAACGTGAAACGGCGATAAAAAAAACAACTTACTATCGCCCCAATGGAGTGTCGAGGCTGCGGCTCTTGTAAACGGTTCTTTATATCGTGGGAATTCACTATCAAACTCGCGTACAAAACGGTTTTCGCTCGTCCTAAACGCGTGTCCAGTATATTTCCCATCGCCACGCTGCACGAAAACACATAAACGTGGACGGGTTAGCATCATCGTGAGATTGAAATGAGTATATATCTATACAGACGCGTACACGTGAAACACAATCTGCGGCTGTTTGCGATGCAGTCTGGACCACGCCGTCACACAGCCGACCAACAAACAGCTAACAGCGACACCAGCAGAATTGCTGGTTTGCGATGGGGTCGCGCACCAAATCCCTATATACATATTTACCGCGTGTACAATAGCTCGCGTGTGATCGTAGGAACGCCAAGCAACCCCTATATATTTCGTCGCGCTTTGGCCTCACCGATTCTGATAGACGGGCGCATCCGCGGTAGCGACCATTTGTGCGAGGACATAGGAAGTAAGCTTCGAAAACATCATGAGCCTGGTAAAGTGGCAGGGAGAAAAACTTCGGGGCAAATGCCGTTGGGGTACTTCCATGCTGATTTACGCAAATGAGGATTAGTGGCTTTCATAATGCGGGGGCGTATAGGAGATATTAATTGTGAAATTATTTTTACATCGCGCAAATCACGCGATGGGTAGAGAGTTGACTAAAGCGGAACTGAGCATAAATCGTATCAGAATCGGATGTGTCAAGATTTTGACAATACGACTGATGTACGTAAATGAAGTTGCCAGTCAGCTATATTGGATAGCGAGAATTGCAAACATTTCTGCTGCATTCTACAATATTGGGAAGATAATTGCTTTATAGTTCTTTACTAGTATTTACACATTTACGTTTTCGAGTGGTACGTACAGGTCGTTCGTTATTTCGGAGAATGACACGAAGTTATTTTTATCTCACGAGTTTCAACGTATAGCTTTGCAGGTTTTTAGGTATTGCCCTTCCCAATTGAAATGGCGTTGAAGTTTGCATCGTTGGAATGCAACGAAAATCAGTTAATTTTTTTTCGGAAAATTCAGGCTGTGAAAATCATTTAAACGATTGTACGTATTCTTATTAGAAATGTACGACCTTCATTTGACAAAAGTCTTTGGATAATGACGAACATAAAGAGAAAAAAAATGAACAACAAATATCGTCGCATTCCACGGATGTAAACTTCAATGTCATCAATTTCCGTACCTATCATGCTTTATCCGTACTTCACCAATCTAGCCTAACATCCCTTCCGTCCACAGCCGGCTTACGGGCCTATATACCTTTGGATGGTCGGAAAAACAAGGCTTTTATGGGATTTTTTGTTGAAACTGCTAATAAAGCAATAAAAATGAGGTTTGACGGGTTTACTTTACATATCTGTAGGTACTCGAAACAACTTTTTACTTTCCAAAAAGATAAAACATGGTGGCTCAGTGGACGGTAGAAAAAGAACCCCCTTTTTAGACCATCCACGGGCGGACACGTTAGAACGCACATGGACGCCTAGGACAAATATTTGTTTTGTTCGTAATGTACACGAGTTCTGCTAGCGAAGTACACACGATTATTACAAAATATTGAAATTTGCAAATTTGGCATCATTGTGAAAAACTGGCAAATAAGCCTATAAAAACGACCTTAAATTGATCATAAAAACTGCAATTGTTAATCGATCGTAAAAATCGTGTGTACTTCGCTAGAAAATCTCTCTAAAAAACGACAGTTAACATTTGAAGTCGATTGATTGAAAATTGTAGGAGCTACGAGTCTGCTCAATTTTGAAAACATGGTTCAAGAAAAACGCGTTTAAAGTTTGAAAACCATTTTTCTCCTGACCATATCTTTTATGGGATGTTTATACATCATTTAAGGCAAAATAAAAAAACGACAGATTTTTTCCAAACTTACATAAGTCCTTAAGCTACAGTATACCACACTTTCCGAGGTTACGGGAAAACCGTGGAAAACCCGGACTAGCACAGACAGCCCCCCATTCTTCTGATTCTCCCGTGCCTACATGTTTTACCCAAGTATCTGCACCAAGGTCTCAGAAGTATTGACCTTCCGCTGACTGATTGATCCGCCAGCCAGTACACGGCTAAGCGGTCACCTCTCCGAGTATCAGTGGTCCTCAATGCTGCTTAACTCAAAGTACCACCAGAGCCGAACACCGACGGCTCATCCACCATTGTCGATGGTTGGCATGATGTTTTATAATCACAAGAGCAACCTTTTCGTTTCGTGTGGTGGTACTTTGAGTTCGAATGTTGCGGGTGATTTGTACCGTGTAGGGTTTTCCTGAATTGTACCAGTATAATTGAATAATAGTTGCACGGCTTCGGGTCTACTTCATATGTGTAGTAAACATTAACATTGTACATGGATATTAGATCACTGACATGTGAAACAAGATGATGATGGACTAGTTTAGCAGTTTCAAGAAATTCTCTACATTGTAAATGGGTAGTAAATTGGTATTGTAAATTGGTAGGATTGCACCCTCATCGTTACAATTTACGAATAATTATACGAATAATTCGCGTAGATTGAATTCTGTTTTGGATTCACGAACTTTGTGCCGTCCAACAAGCAGGTAATAATGATGAGTGTCACAATTCCGCACCGTCATGAATACTCTGACACTTTCTGTTGGTCACAAGTCCATTCAAAGCGAGGCACAATTCACGACCAACATTCCTAACTTGTTCGTTTTGAATATTATCCAAAAATGTGCATGCAATACTCGTCTGCCAACAATTTGTTCATTTCAGTTCCACTTATGCAAAAAAAAACCAAGTAGTTATTACCCCCAATCTCTTTCCTCTCCAATGAAAGATCCACCAGCGACAAAAGTGCGGAGGCTCCTTTAGGCAAGTACACCCTATTCTCTCAATTATGCGAACATCCATTAGGATAAATAATGGCGGTATCCGCCCCCTCCCCGCGTCGTTATCGTTGATGACGATTCCGAAGTGATTTACGAATGTGTGTGGGCACGTGAAGATGCATAATAGATGTGGAGAAATGGGCCGCAAAACACATGTACAGAGGGGTATGGAGATCGGTAGGTATATTTTCAGACATGTTGGTAGGCCGATGACGAATGTTGCGATCAATCCATTATCGTGGATTATAACGCGAGATCGCCCGAATGACAGTTGTATGTACGCAGGAGTGCGGTGAGAGGGGTAGTGAGGAGGCGGGGGTGTAGCAAAGACCAGGAGAAGTTTGCGGTGTATAGAGACCCAGGGCTCATAGGCTATAACTCCGCACATTGGAGGGACACGCGGCAAGAGCAATGTACACCACATGCGCGCTCTGAGTCGAAACTGCGACGGTTGCTCGTACGGATGGCACATGCAGTACTTACTTGCCACCAATGTAATACCCCAGTACGTACCGATCCACTATGCGTACGCATTGCGTACTTACCAGCATATAGTGGCGAGGAACAAGTGTTCGCCGGCTCATAAACCACGCTGGTTTACGTTATCGCCCGAGAGGATCTCCCTAGTCGGCGCCCAAACTACTGCAATTTGGCTAACGGGCGAGCGCTCTTCGGGGCACCCCCCGGCACAACCCCAACCATCCCTATGTAGCTCAACAAGCCGCTGAAATTGATGCCGGAATCGAGGAAACTCGGGGGTACTTTGTTCCAGGCAATGAGGAAGGATGTATTAGCAAGGTACAATCATGTGTATTACGCACACACGGAACTTAGGCATTGAAGGTTAAGTGTCAAAAGCCACGATAGAGCAGTGACTACATACAGTGTATATAGGGAAAGTAGGAGCAAGATGAGAACGCTAAGGTCATGTGCGAATAAAACAATACACGTGAATCAGTCAACTAATTCTTTTAAACTAATCAGCATTTATTAATCTTTTGGTTTTTAAAACAAAAACGTCTTTCTGATTGATAGCATGCAATATATATTTTTAATGAAACCTGTGTTTTCCCATCTTACTCTATACGCGGGGCAAGATGAAATATCGCATCATAATGGGACAAGAAGTGTTGGCATCTTTCGCATATAAAAATGGTTTCATTCTCAATACTAGCAATTTGATAAGCTAATCGTCTAAGTTCTGTACTATTTAGTCCGAATAATGTTCCTTCCATATATTTAAAATCATCTGTTAGTTCTTCTTCTTTCTCTGCTAGAAACACCGGTTGAAGAGGCACCAGAGGCCCTACTAGTTCCATTTCAACCTTTCTTATAGCTTCAACACGTCTCTCTAACGTGGATTGTAAAATATTGCAGCTTTGCGATAGCTTGTATTCATCTTGCCCTCCCGAGTCGAAATTTACAGCCTATTTTTAAAGGCCTTTGACCCTATGTCAGCCTCACTTGAGTCTGTTTACTTCTAGAAGTCCTACTATGGGTCGCCACATGCTCTTCCTTTGCTGCTTACCCCCTGCATAGGCCCTTATACTCCTACCTAACCTAGCTGAAGTCGTTGCAGCTCCTCTTTTGATTGCGAGTGGACCTATCGTGCATTTGGCTGTTTCGACGAAACAAGGGTGAGGATGGTCGCATTCGAAAGAGCGGGTCTGATAGTTTTCAGTAACCGTCATGCGTTGGACTAGGTAGGACCGCGCGTTCGCCATAGAGGCCTACTTTTCCAATGGCCTTTCCATTATCTCCACCCAGCGAACCTTTCGCATTCGCTTCAAACTTACCCCTGCAGCTCCAGCAACTCTCCAAAGTGGAATAAATGGATTTTGGGTAAACAGTTACAATATTTTTCATAGGAATTGCCCTCACGTGTGCATGTATACGCGGATCCCTTTGGCAGGCACGCATGCACACGTATAGGTACTAGTACACGTCTCTTGGTGTATGCTTAGGCATGTATGTGTGCGGGTACATACGTGTGTCTACGTATGCACGTATTCAGGCATATGTATCTCTATATGCGTAATAGGGTATGCGTGGGCGTGTATACGTGTGCCAATCGACGTCCTCCTTAGCGTCTGCAAGTGGAAAAAAGGGTAATTTGTTCCCGTTCTAGGCGTTAAGTAGGAGCTCATTTTATATTGAATACGAAGCTACTTTACTGCCTTTATATTCTACCACTGTGAGGATCTGGAGGGGCAAAATAGGCTGAAAATTTCGACTCGGGCAATTAGACGGTTAACGAATCAACGAAAAATCATCCAATGACGTTGAACATTTCTGACAAACCGTTCTTATTATATTAGTAATCAGTACTTTCATTGTGTTTACTTACCGGTCTCTTAACTTACTCAATATCAGCTCATATCAACTTACCTGTCTCTCGCACTCAATATCAGCAACTCAAATGAACTGAAACGATGGTAGACTGGAGCACCTTGCAAAATAAACTTTTAACGTGATTAAAAGGAACATTCCCATCGATAGTTCTTAAATATAGTTCGCACCAATTACTTTGATTTCCTGTAAAATCGCATAGATGCAATAAAAATCAATCTTTCATCACCCTTCGCCTCAGGTCGTCGTCCAAAGCAACCCTTTCGTCAAAGCTTTTCCAGACTTTTCTCCGTTCGTCCGTTCGAGTTTCCATCGCCGTTGGTACACGGTTGATCGACTACATGGGATCCAGTGATACCATGTGCGACTACACATCACATCGATTGGTACAAAAGCGAGAGACGCGATTCCTGCACGCTACGTATGTTGCGCTAGTTTGTTTGCCAGGGCTAGCCGATGTATCCGTATCCATACGGATTTCCAAAGTGCATCCAACTGGTTTACCTGCAACGTTCGCCATGGATCCTCATCCACCGAGACCCCACATCTCTGATATTCCGAGTGCATCAGCGGAACGAAAGCTTGTGTATTTTTCCAGCGATTCGCATCGCTACGGAAAACCGATATTATGCCCAGTTGTTGAAAAGTTCGACGAATTCGTTGAAAGTTTCATCGGAGGCTCTCGAGAATTTCGAGCGATAACACTCGCCCGTCCCCGGTCGTTTTTTTTTTTATCACGGATCAAAATTCATTTCGTTGCAATGCACGAGCAGGCGAAATTTTCTCTGCGGCGCGGAAAGAAATACGTATGCAAAGTAGTCGAAGAAGAAATTTTGCGTCAAGCTGGTATGCAAATACGTTGCGATAACAGGTGTAACATGTGCCAGGTGAAACATTGTCGCCCCGTTGCTTGGAAGCGCACAGGTTGTGTGAGATGAGTATGTATGACTCTTCCCTCATGTTTTGAGGGTTGCTTGATGTGACTGCAGGTTCTGAAGCGCAAACGTCTCGTCTAAATGTGGGCATATATGTGTATATTCATCAAAGATAGACTGCCTCTCGTTTCATATCTGGTCGCGATGGCCACGATTTTGCCTAGTAAGAGGGAGAAAGCCAGAGAGAAGTGAGGCGTCGTTTGCATAATATTATCTGCTTGATGCAAATCGCATCGAGAGTTTCGTCCCATGACGATATAAACCGCTGGCTACAGTGTCGTAACGTTGACGCGAACGACGAGTTCTCGTATTCGTCTGGCACGTCTGCTCATCCCTGTGTTTGCTTTTCCTTGCACCTTCTTGCTTTCGTCTCTTCGTGAAATCCTTCGTTTCTCGTCCTTGCGGTTGACTTTCCTGTAAGCTTCTCAACAAAGACGACGAAATTTGGGAATCGTGGAAACGTTGCTTCGTGGAGCGAGCTCGGAACTTGCTCGGACAACTTGATCCTCTCTTCGATTATGAGGCTCCAGTCATTTTGATTCATGATGCTTGCTTTTTTCTGTATTTGCTTTTCCTTGCACCTTCTTCCTTTCGTCTCTTCGTGAAGTCCTTCGTTTCTCATCCTTGCCCCGGGAAAAATAGTTCATGTCTGTGTGGACATGTTCATATATGTTTCAGGTATTGTCATATATGTATCAGATGTATTTTTATTTGACATTTTACAGTATCATATATGATTAGGTCTGATCATATTCCACATCACATATGCATATAGATCATATCTGATCAAATACAGTATCTGGCCTGACCATATATGAACTCATATCTGTTTATATCTGGGTAAGTACCAAGGCGAGTTGGTACCGTAAATTCGTATCTGAACATAGATGATGTGATATGTGAACGTATCTGTTCGTATAAGATCATATCCGATTAAATACGGTACCAGACTCCGCTATATAGTTCTCATAAATGTTTTTATCTGGCCAGGTACCAAGGCGGTTAGCAGCGTGAAAGCATATCTGAACATACATGATGTGATATATGAGCAGGCACGTTCATATAAAATGTTATCCCATCAGATACGATACCAAACCTGGAAAATATACGAAGTCTTATACACTCATACCTTATCGTATATGCAGTTCAGTTGTTCACACATGAAAACGTCTGAATATATGAAGCGATGTATGAGGATATGATATGATGGCCGATCAGATATGGCACCTCACCTGACTGTATTATATGTGATCATGTGAGTTACTATAATATTATTAATTATTAACACGTCAAGTGGTGACGTGTTAATAACCCCGCTCTATGTATGTAAACATTTTAATATCTTCATGACTGTACTAATAAGATTTGACCTGTCTCAACAGGGTAAGATTTGCTCTGATATAGTCGGACTCATACCTGGTCTGATAGTTCAGATAAACTATGATTCTATCATATGGGCAGGTCTATTGTTCATAGATGTCCAGGTCTACTGGGATCCACGGTATTTTATTCTTATACGGACAGACAGATCTGGTCCAATAAGATTAGATTTGCCTGACATGATCAGATCTGGTCCAATAAAATCAGATCTACCTGACACGATCAGATCTGGCCCAATAAAATCAGATCTGGTCCAACAAGATCAGACCTTGCCTAGGCATTGGATCTGATCAGACGTGCTGCGATATGGACGGGTCTGCTCTCAAAATTATCAAAATGGCTCTGATGTGATCATACATGCTCATATATAAGCATACATGATCTGTCATGACACTACATGAACAGATATGGCCATTTTTCTTGTCTGATCATATCTGATTCTACAGATATGATTCAGATATATTCAGATATGAACTTTTTTCCCCGGGGCGGCTGACTCTCCTGTAGGCTTCTCAACAAAGACGACGAAGTTTGGGAATCGTGGAAATATTGCTTCATAGAGTGAGCATGGAACTTGCTCGGACAACTGAATGCTCTCGCCAATGATGAGGCTCGGGTCACTGTTTTAGAGATTTATCATAAATATGGGGAAATCTTATAATTTAGTGTTATACATAGTATTTATTATTATGTGTACAATATGCAGTATGGGAATAGATATTTTTTGTATAGTGATATAATAAAGTACTGTATAATTATTATATAGCATGCACGTGAGGGAAGCCGCGGGCAAAGTCTCTCACGTGCATGTAGGAAATGGATTTTAAGATCATAGCGGATAAAGAGCTTCTCAAACATGATTTTTTCAGAATATAGTTAAAACACAACTCATGGTCCTATCAGCAGAAAAAGCCACTATCTTTTCAAAAGGCAAATCAAAATATACAAAAAACAAATAAAAACCAGAAAAGCTTCAGCCGTTTTCATGTCACCAAAAAAAGTCCATAAGTAATGGATACCGCCTCAGCATCGTATTCCAACCCTAGAAGCTTGAGAGGTTATGTACAGCCAGGAGGCCTAAAAACATCGATTTTTCAAAAAAATGTCTCGAAAAGACCTTTAAATCTATTAACGTTAAAATGTATACACATATTATAGTAACTTTTAACTGTATTTTTACATTTTTTGTTTGTAAAAATAATTATTTTGAAAGCGTCTACAGCTGTTCTCCGGGAGCACCTCTAAAAAAAGGCGTCTTGCGGCGAGCACGAGATCTCTGGACTGGATTATCTAAAATGAAAAAACCAAAAACATTTCGTTAATATAATGGATTATCTTGTAATTGATCGAAGGAATGAGCAAAACAATAATTTTTGACAAAATGGCGACTTCTCAAAAACAAAAAAATCGATATTTGACAAAAAATCAGGCCTTAAATTGTTTATAAAATGGAAAGTATTTATCGGTGAGAAAAAACCGTCGATTAATTACTGAAAAAATACTTGAAAAGATTGTGTTAAAATTTAAGACTGATCGGTTCAGCCATTTTCGAGAAATTTTGCTCACCGGCTTTAAAACATACAGTTTTGCGGAAAACGCGTTTAAATTTTTAAAAGCACTTGCGAACGCTTCGACACTTCATTAAAAATGTGCGTGTAACTTCGAGAATATTCGCCGGATTGACAAGAAATGTACTGTGTGTACTTCAATATGTGTACATTACAAAAATTAAATTTAAAAAAATCCATGTCTTTAACATTTTGACTGTATATAACCCCTTAAGGCGGTATATCAGGCTAATCAGGTGCGCCTGCCTTTAAAAATGAATAATAATTCAGGGGTTGATCTAAGACCCACACATGCTTATATTAATCGACTGAGAATTTCACACCCAACCCCCTATTTCAGGAAACGCATTCAGTTCTGGAACATATATACCCTGTATATATGTGTGTGTGTGTGTGTGTGTGTGTGTGTGTGTGTGTGTGTGTGTGTGTGTGTGTGTGTGTGTGTGTGTGTGTGTATATATATATATATATATATATATATATATATATATATATATATATATATATATATATATATATATATATATATATATATATATATATATATATATATATATATATATATATATATATACAGGGTGTCCTGTTGTGAATGGATAATCGTTGATACTGTCGATAGGTCAGATCATGTCCTACTATATGCTGGAATTTCAATATAGTAAAAGTCCCACGGTTTTCGAGATAAAAATCATCAGCTTTTGGTTTTTCGCATGCCATTTCTACAAATGATTACTTCTTTTGACCAGGTAAAAAAAATACTTTTCGTTATTTGTTTTATCCAGAAAAGTTTCCTTTTTAACCTTAAATGTTAAGGAAACTTCATGAAAAAATATCTTATGCAGAATTTGACTTTGACAGCCTGCGATGTAAAAAAAATATACTACGCATATCGTGCCAATTACTTAAAAAAGATGCTTATTTATTGTCGATTTATGTCATTTGTAGAAATGGCATGCGAAAAACGAAAAGCAGATTATTTTTTTTAAGAAATAACAAAATCTCAAAAACCGTGGGTCCATCCATAACAGGACACCCTGTACATACACAACGTGGGGTGGCAATCTTCCGGGCAATAGCGGATCCAATAAAAAAATTCCTGTTTCGAGGCTGGGCCGCGAATTTTCGCGCGGACCGCGCGTGATTCGTGGCGAATTCCCGATTATCAGGAGGGAGAAAAGTATGAAAAGTCCTCGGGATGAGCGATCGGTATGTGCACGTCGGCTTATAAATGTCGAAATACAAACGGCTCCTAAGCTACGAAAACATACCGTAAATTGCTTCGGTAAAAGACGTCGAACTTTTATCCGAATGTGAGTACACACAAAAAAGGGTAAATAAATTTGGAAGACTCCAAGGGTACTGCAAAATGTTCAGTTGACGATAGGGTGTGGGAGCTTTAAATTTTCAATCGCGTCGCTCGGCAAGAAACGGAATAAAGTAAAATAGAATAAAAGCCGAGTGAAGAGCAATGCTGAGATGGCAACGTGTGTTGGGGTTGTGTGCAGACATGCATGTAAGCATAACTCACATATATGCATACGAAAGTGAACGACCATGGGTCGATGGTGTTGGTAGGGAAAGGAGGATGGCCGGTGCAAAGTGGAAGATCGAAAGCAACGTAATCGAGTTTTCTCGGGGCTAAAACCGCTCGGGCACACGCTTTACGGTACCTCCACAGAGTCATAGCGAGCGAAAGGGCCTAACTCACTTTGCTCTATGCGTTAAATCGGCTGGGCTCTGTAGCTTTTCGTTTCTTAAGGGGCTATATATAAATGTATATACGCTGGTGCTTCTGGGCCGAGTGGAGGGCGAATTGGCTCTTGGGGAGTACGATCGAGGTGTAAGTACTGGAATAAGTACTCACTGCTTGCAGCGCCCACGGGCGCCGGCAAAGGAGTCGGAAGAAGTGCTCGAAAAGATAGCTGCTGTGCCGCCATAGTCGCCGTCGTTCTCGACGTCATCGGCGACGTTCTCCATCCCATTCTGATGGACACTTGGACTCCACTTTCCACGATTAACTATCGGAACGACAAAATCGTTCACCGACAAATTCCACGGGAATAAAAGTCGCGAGATAGTGCGCCAACGCAGTCTTCGCCGGGCAATTGACCAACGGGGATTAATCCTGCAAATTACACTACCCCGCAAATAAGTTTTCCCGGCTCGCAATTTTTTAACGGCCCGTGAAATTTATAGGGGCAATATGGAAAACCATTTTTCTCGCGGAACTTTTAATTGAAAGTCTCGCTAGAGGCGCTTGTATTTTTTTTCTCTGCGGTTGTAGTTGGACCACGTGCTTGATTTTTTTTATATGCTACGGATAGTGCACGCAGGAGTGGGCGTGTGAAAATGTGGGCCAAGCTACTGGACATTTGGATTAAATTTGTTCATTTAGAGTGGAGAGATTTGGCGTGATTTCTGTTGATAAAAATGGTGCAGATTTATTGGGTTTTTTCGCAACTGGATGAATACAGGAACCATGAGTGTAAGGTATTTCACGGAGTTTGAGGCGGGATATACATTTAGACAGGAAACAAATAAGCAATATTGAAGCATTTTTTAAAGTAAGAAATAATTATTCTACAATTATCAAGCTTTAGATATATTTTAATGGTATATTTAAGTATACAAAACAATCTTTTTTAATTAATTCATCATCAAAATCACGGAGCTGTGGCAGAGTGTTACAGCAAGGTCGCCGCGGGAGTTGCGAATCGGCGTGCAGTCTAGCTTCCCGTAGACTTTGATTTTCAAGAAAGTACAAACATTTTTGCAGTTAGAACATGTATAGTTTCTATGTGACGGTAATTAAAATGAAGAAAATGCAAATTTAAGAAAATGGCACGGATTTATTAAAAAAATCATCATTTCACGCAACATTTCGGTAAAATGTAGATTTATAAAGTTGTTTCTAACTTTTCAAAAACAATTCTCGTCAAGTAGAAGGTACCAATACTATCAATATTTCTACCAAGTTTCAACTCAATCGGCTTAATAGCTTTTGAGTAATCCTGCACGCCAATTTCGATAATGCAGTTTTGAGAAAAACGCGTTTGAAGTTCACGCCCGCTCCGAATCCGAGCGCTGCGGCACAGCGTTGACGGGCTGTAACGTTTGAAGTTGTTTATATTTCGCTTTGAAACTTTAGGGAAATATTCTACATATATAGTTCTATCGTTTAAAGAATAAAAAGTAATCGGTTTTCTGATCGTTGTAATTGTATCCCCGCCTTAACGGGAGGGTCGAGGTTTCAGCGTGAAAAAAAAAACACTTTTTTGTGAATTTTTTTCATCTATATGGATAGAGTAAATTTATTAAAACCTTTTGTACATTGTTAAATGTCATTTTAAGAACATTCCGTGAAATTTGTACGCGAAAATATCCACAAACAAGCCGGTGACAAAGCTTTTCCAAGAACGCGTTTGGAAAAACACGATTTGCGGTGTTCACCTTATCTCAGCTAGAAATTATCTGAAATCAAGTACCATTAAAATTTAGTCAACGTATCATCAAATCCTTCCCCCAACGGTCTTTGATATTTTTTTTTTTCATTTCTAAATTTTTGGTGGTCACGTAAAGTGAAAAGTGCTACTTTTCACGAAAAATTCCGCCATTTTGGGGGTGGAAAACCCCCTCAATGTAAAAAAAATCTCAAACTAACCGTTGGGGGGAGGTATTTTATCTGTGGAAAGTGTGTACCAAGTTTGAAATAAATCGGCTATGTAGTTTTCAAATGGCAGTGAACACGGACTTTGAAAAAGTGGTTTCGAAAAAAACGCGTTTGAAGTTTGGAGAAATCGGAGCTACAGTGTGAGAGGAGCGGGACTAAATAGTCAATAACTTCGAGGGTTTTGCTCTGATTGACTGGACATTTTGGGATTATATTCTTGAAGTGTTCAACTATAAGAAAGGACAAAAAAATCGATTTTTCAAAAGTGCAAACCCCTATACCCTCCCCTTAAGGCCGGAGCCTGAATTAGAAGCCCCCAAAAAACGTTTTTTTCGGGAGTTTTTTTAGAAGGAAAAAAACAGGTCAACATAGTAAACATTGAGGTATCTTTTCATGTATATTGGAAATGTATAAAAGAAGTTTCAACACGAAACAATAAGTGACTGCAGATTTCTATTCCATGTGCGTCTTGCCACTGCAGTCCCCAATCGGCGGAAAAGATGGAGCTCGTGATTCTTGACCGAAACAAAAAACCCATAAAATTGTCAATTGGCATATATTTTTCTTTTGGGCGAATTAAGAAAAAGCTGAAAAAATCGCGAATTTATAACTTTTCTCAGGTTTGAACAAAAAATGTGGTAAAACAAACAGTTTAACGGGCTATATAAATTATTTAAGAATCCTTTTGAAATGACTTTTTAAATTCACTTAGAAGGGAATTTCATACTAAAGATAATAAACTTTGGTTTGATTCAATAGGTTGTTTGGTTTTTTTGCTATTACGCCCGCCAATTTAATTGGGTGACTCGCATTTCTTTGAAGAGTGCTTCCCCCTCCGCAAAGCCGTCCTTCCCCCGATTAAAAAAACGCGTCTCCTAGTTTTCAACCTTTTTCAGTGATGTTCGTTGTAAGTCGTTATACAAGAAGCCCAAAAATACAGTGAATTCCCCGAAATTGATGCGAAAATAGATAATTCGAGAATCTATGTCGTAAAATTATAGCAACAATTTTGCCATGTTCAAAACCATTTTACAATTTGTTCTCAGGTGTAAAATGGTTTCCCAGTTGACAAATGTTCGTAAAAACTGGCACTGTCTCAATATTTCACAGATTGGCAAATAGAAATACATGATTTTATGATATGTAAAGTTGAAGTTTATTATTTTACGAATTTCCAGCTACTTCTCTACTTTGATACATTTTCAACCATTGCACGATCTAGTGATCGGACGAAGCGTATGTATTCCGACAATTTAGTCGGTGAAATTTGACAAAATTTATATCTTCCAGAATTAATTCGATCAACTCTTGGTCCAACGCTTCAAGAAAAAAATGTGATGGATTACAGAAATCAGACACGTTCACGTAATTAAAATAAATACTCGAATTTTAATGACAGAAAATAATTATATGTGAGAATAAAATTTGTTTGTTTCAAGACCGTTTTCTTCCTCACTAATGCTCTCGAGAATTAACGTTATCCATGTCGTCCATTTAACTCAAGTAGCAACGACCGAGGCTTAACATTTTTTTTTATTCCGTCCATTATTTCATTCCAAGGGAAAAATTCGTTTTTATTTTTCCACGGTTGCTTTTTCTCATTTGCCGCGACATCTCCATGCCCCCTCCGCCATTTACGCGATCGTCTGTCCTTTGCCAGATGTTTGTAAAGAGATCTCTTTTCACACAGTCGTCGCGGACACTTTTTCGTTTCCAAGATATCCAAGGGACCAGCAGCCACCATTTACTTATGTTGCCCATTTCCCTTCTCCTCTCTCTCTCTCTCTCTCTCTCTCTCTCTCTCTCTCGCTCTCCATCTTTGCCCTTTGTTTGCTCTCACTACTGGCAACGAACACCGCTCGGTGTTTCATTCAATACATTTTCCGCAATTACTTTTCCATCCAGTACGCGGATAAAGAGCTCCGAGCTGGAATTGGCATTCACGCTTCCTCCCGTGCATTTCAATTGCCAGACGCGAAACTCATCGTTGGCTGCTTGGGCTTCATACCTCCTGCTCCGCCGGATTGTCGTCTCATATTGAAAAAAAATTCAAATGAAATAGCTTTTTCCGTACTTTTAACGAGAGTGAGATAAGCGACGTCTACTCATAATAATCTCATTGGCCCCATGAAAGACACCTCGCGCTTCTTCATTTTTTTTCGTCATTCTTCTCCAGCTCGCCTGCTTCTCCTTCCATCCATATCCGTTTTCTTCCCGGCTCTTGTCACCAGTGTCACAATCGGACGAATATCCTCGACCCGCCCATTTTGACTTACCAAGGGAACGTAGGAACTTCATTCGAATAAATTGACGCGTTTAATTTTTGGGAAGTTACACCCTTTTATTTTTCCAGCGTAGGCAAGTTTGATAATTGCACCGCTTACCATTAATTCTTAAGGGGTTATATACAGTCAGGAGGCCCAAAAAGATTGATTTTACAAGAATTTTTCTTGAGAAGACCTTTAAATCTATTAACGTAAAAATATGTACACTTATTATGGTAACTTTTAAGTGTATTTTAACATTTTTTATTTGTAAAAACAATTATTTTCAAAGCCGCCATAGCTGATCTCCGGGAGCACAAAAAAAGGCGTCTTGCGGTGAGCACGATATCTCTGGACTGCATCATCTAAAATGAAAAAACCAAAAATATTTTGTTAATATAATGGATTAGCTTGTAATTGATCGAAGGAATAAACAAAATAATAATTTTTGACAAAATGGCGGTTTCTCAAAAAAAATTGGTTTTTGACAAAAATGTAGGCCTTAAACTGTCTGTAAAATGAAAAATATTCATCGGTGAGAAAAAACCTTTGATCAATTACTAAAAAATGTACTTGTAATGATTGTGTTAAAATTTGAGACTGATCGGTTCAGCCGTTTCCGAGAAATCTTGCTCACCGCCTTTGAAAACACAGTTTTGAGAAAAACGCGTTTAAAGTTCCAAAAGGACTTTCGAACGCTCTGACACGTCATTAAAAACTGTGCCTGTAACTTCGAGAATATTCGCCGGATTGACAAGAAATTTTCTGTGTGTATACTTAAATGTATGTACACTACGAAAAAAAAAATCGATTTTTCGAAAATTTCAACTGTATATAACCCCTTCATTTCTTCCCCATCATTCGTAAATCGACCCACTATTTTTATCTCTTTCCAAATTCCAGTCATCGGTGAAAAAAAGCTTAAGGCGGAATATACACAAGACAGGAAAAAATTAAGCAATTTTGAGGGATTTTTTAAATCAAGAAATAATTATTCTACATTTCTCTAACTGTAGGTATACTTTAATACTATATTTAAGGCCCCAGACCACTCTAGGATTTCCCAAAAATCGATTTTTGTTTTGTTTTGTTAAAAAGGTACCTTAGTACCTATAAAATTACATTCCTAACGATTATGGGTGTGAAAAATCTCTAAGTACTTGATTTTCGAAGATTGTTGAAGATTAAAGGTATTGATCGAGCATTATTCATGTCGTGACTTTCTACTAACTTCAAACGCGTTTATCTCAAAGCCACATTTTTCAAGTCGGCCGGACTCATAACTCAAACAAATTTCAACCGATTCCCTTGAAACTTTAACTGTGTATTTGGAATGACATTTTCTAAGGCACTACGTAAGATTTTTTAAATTATATTGCATAGTTGCTTTTTTATCAACAATTTTCTGACGATTTTCTCATGGCATTTTATACTATTTGTTTTAAAAATGCATAATTTTGACAAAAAACAATATATCGAAAAAATCCTACGTACTTCGATATCTATTCTTATATATAATCGAAAAAACTTTAGTGTCTCATCATTACTCAACAATTATAGGAGTTGTTGGTCCGGTCGTTGACCTTCCAGAAATAAAGGCGTCATCGGAAAAATGCTGCACAGTCGCCATTTTCGCATATATCGCTGTGAAAAAATAATTTTGTATAGCCAATTACGCGTATAATAAAACCTCTATTTTGTAATTTCGATTCATTTTATGGTTTCGCTGAAGAAAAATCACAAAATATGCCCTTTTTTGGCCTCTAGAGCCGCCTAGGGCCTCAAGTATACAGAACAATTTTTTTAAATTCATTTATCATAAAAATGACGTGCAGTCTAGCTTCCCGTAGACTTGAATTTGCAAAAAAATGCAACAATTTGTTCAGTTAGAACATGTATAGTTTCTATTTGACAGTAATTAAAATGAAGAAAATTCAAATTTAAGAGAATGGCACGCAATTAAAAAAAAATTAACGTTTCGCGCAAAATTTATGTAGAAGTAGGATTGAAAAAGTAGTTTTTTTCTTATTTTTCAAAAAAATTCTCGTCAATTAGAAGGTAGCAATGTTATTCACATTTCTACCAAGTTTCAACTGACTTTTTTAGTTATCCTGCACGCCAATTTCGAAAATGCAGGTTTGAGAAAAAACGCGTTAGAAGTTTACATAGAATTTGAATTAAATTGCACTAGGTACTTGTGGCAACTAATTACTTAAGTAATCTGTTACAAGGGAATTAAATATTCAATTACAGTAGTAATTGTAATTGTTAGTTGTTCATTTAATTGATTTTTGCCCGTCTTTGACTTCCCGTCTGTGCTCTCGATTCTACCTGCACGCGCTCCGAATCCGAGCGGTGAGGCACAACGTTGACGGGCTGTACCATTTGACGTTTTTCGAATTTCGCTTTGGACCTTTGGGAAAATAGACAACACATATAGCTTTATCATCTAAGGGGAGGGCAGGGGTTTGCACTTTTGAATAATCGATTTTTTTGTCTTTTCTTATAGTTAAACATTTCATGAATATAATCCCAAAATTTCAAGTCAATCAGAGCAAAACTATCGAAGTTATTGACTATTTAGTCCCGCTCCTCTAACACTGTAGCTCCGACTTCTCTAAACTTCAAACGCGTTTTTCTCGAAACCACTTTTTCAAAGTCGGGGTTCACTGCCATTTCAAAACTGCATGACCGATTTGGTTCAAACTTGGTACACACTTTGCACATATAAAATACCTCCCCCCAACGGTTAGTTTGAGATTTTTTTTTACATTGAGGGGGTTTTCTACCCCCAAAATGGCGGAATTTTCCGTGAAAAATAGCACTTTTCACTTTACATGACCACCAACAATTTAGAAATGAAAAAAAAATTATCAAAGACCGTTAGGGGGAGGATTTGATGATACTTTGACTAACTTTTAATGGTACTTGATTTCAGATAATTTCTAGCTGAGATACAGTGAACATCGCAAATCGTGTTTTTCCAAAGGCGTTTTCGGAAAAGCTTTGTCACCGGCTTGTTTGTGGATATTTTCGCGTACAAATTTCACGGAATGGTCTTGAAATGACACTCAACAATGTACAAAAGGTTCCAATAAATTTACTCTATCCATATAGATGAAAAAAATTGGCAAAAAAGTGTTTTTTTTTCACGCTGAAACCCCTCGATTTTTGTATCGTTGCAAATGTATATCCCGCCTTAACGAGTCTAGTTTTTTTTAAACTCTTTACTCGGAACATAACCATCCACCTGGGGGTGAACTGAACGAGGGGCGTTAGATTTTTCCGAACAATAAACAATCGTGCAGAACAATCGGCTCGTTTTCACACTTTTCCTTCTCTCTCCCTCCTTCGCCGCTACCGCAAAAGCTTTCAACTCGCTTTTTTCAGCTCGCCGTCTCTCTCTCGCTCTCTGTCTTTCATCCGGTTCCTGTGTTTGTCGTCAATTCAATCGTGGTTCCGTTCAACACCAGGGCACCTGAGCTTTTCAACGGCTCCGCTGAAAACAGTAGAGTATACGGGAGAAAAACGTATTCTCGTCTATTGCAACTCACCCATTACAAAGAGCTGTATGAAGAAAAAAAAGCGTACAGTTTTCCGCGTAGGCGTGAAAGAGTGACGGCCGACAGAGGCGCCGAGCGCGAATGAAGAAAGCCTTTGCTGTGTGTTTCGCAATGAAAGGGTGCTTCCTTTCATTGCGAAACACACAAGTAAATACATACGCAAACGGGTCTATATATATATGGGGGTACAATATTTTTAAGGGGTTAGGCCACAGTAACGGGTATAAAATCATGTGCGAAGTTAACAATTTTTTTCCGTATGAAAAAGTGATTCATTCATAAAATTAATTAGACATCTATTTAGTATGAATATCAAGCTGTTAGAAAATATATATTTTTGCTCGATGTACAAAATGACTGACTACTAATATTTTCTTTTGTTATCTTTTTTTAGGTGCTCCACGGCGTGACATTTAGCATCCACAATTTTTTACCTAGAACAAAAAACGCAAATTCTCGTCAATCTACATTAGAATGCCTGGAGAAGTACGTACGGAATTAAAAAAATATTGTTTTATTCAAAAGTTGTAGGTATTTGAACTTGAGAAATGAATTTTCAGTGAAAAATTTTGTTATAACTGCTCATAAACTGCTCATAAAATGAAAAGTTTTCGATTAATCAGAAATTCCGTACGTACTTCTCTGCGAAATGCAATTAGGAACATAACTTTTAAATTTGAAGTAAATCGAGTGAAAATTGTTGAAGTTATTTGTCACGCCAATTGGAAAAAAGCTGTTTCGAGAAGTTTCGAGTAGTCGGCCATTTTGTACATCGAAATATATATATATATATATATATATATATATATATATATATATATATATATATATATATATTCTAACAGCTCGATATTCATTCTAAATAGATGCGTAATTAATTTAATGAGTAAATCACTTTTTCATACGAAAAAAATTATTGCATTCGCACATGATTGTATACCCGTTGCTGTGGCCTAAGGTCTTAACGCGCAGTGCCTATAGTTACATACTGTTGACTTAGCATATCTGTCTATTTTGAAGACTGTCTACAAATGTTCACAAGACTCGTTGATTTTGGGACAGGACGATTTGCAATGACCTTTGGGTAAATGTGCATACATTTATCTAAGGATGATTTTTGAAAGATTTGGGTTGACAGAATATTGAGAATGGAGACGATTGCCGGTGCAGAAATTTATTGGGGGTCCAAGTGGATTCAAGTGGATTTCGCGCTTTGTCCCGATTGACGTCGTTGGAGATTTTTTTTTAAATTACCCACAGGAATTTGTTGGATCTCCAGAAAAAGTATCCTTTCGTGATCCCGCGCATAAATTTGTTGGGGAGTGCACCAACATCTCTATAGGGATTTTTTAAGGACACCGTACATAAGTAGTCCTCATTGGGATCTAATTGAATTCTGCAATGTGCGCCGATGAACGCCTTTTGAGAATTCTTACCAAGTTCGAATCTAAAATGTGTGAAAAGTCACGAGAAAAAACTCGGCCTGTTGAAATATAGTGTAGAGCCACCAAAGAGTGGCGCTACCAAAGAGTACGCAGTTCTTGTAATTGTCTTATTTGTTCTTATGTTGGCAACACCACCTAACCTATCAGTGGCATATGTCATATCAAGGTGTTGGACAACAACTCGCTTCGTCGAGGTATTTATTTCCAATTTTTTGGCTATCAATAGATTTTCGATGTGTTTGATAT
The DNA here is from genome assembly GCA_963210295.1 of Ophion ellenae. NCBI lineage: Eukaryota > Metazoa > Arthropoda > Insecta > Hymenoptera > Ichneumonidae > Ophion > Ophion ellenae. The sequence continues at coordinate 26,281,815 of OY723391.1, read as the reverse complement.
TATTTTTTAACAATTTTCTCTATTTCGTACTCTTTGCAACACAGCACCCTAAGAGTGCACACGGCACGAGTTCTGAGTTTAAGCCCATTTTAAATATTTTTGGAGATTGTTGCTCAAGATTTATATTTAACATGTTGTTCAAAGATGACCAAAGCTTAATTTAAGGGGTTATATACAGTCAGGAGGCCCAAAAAGACCAATTTTTCAAGAATTTTTCTTGAGAAGACCTTTAAATCTATTAACGTAAACATTTGTACACATATTATGGTAACTTTTAACTGTATTCTGACATTTTTTATTTGTAAATATAATTATTTTAGCACCTTAAAAAAAGGCGTCTCGCGATGAGCACGATATCTCTGGACTGGATCATCTAAAATGGAAAAACCAAAAATATTTCGTTCATACAATGGATTATCTTGTAATTGATCGAAGGAATAAGCAAAATAATGATATTTGACAAAATGGCGGCTTCTAAAAAAAAATCGATTTTTGACAAAAAAATAAGCCTTAAATTGTTTATAAATTGGAAAATATTTATCGGTGAGAAAGAAAATTCGATTAATTAATAAAGATTTAAAAAATATATACTTGAAAATATTGTGTTAACATATGAGACTGATCGGTGCATCGACTTTAAAAACACAGTTTTGTGAAAAACGCGTTTAAAGTTTCAAACGCACTTTCGAACGCTCTGACATGTCATTACAAATGTGCGTGTAACTTCGAGAAGATTCGCCGGATGGACACGAAATTTGCTGTGTGTGTGTAATAAAATATATGTACATTATGAAACTTGAATTTAAAAAATCGATTTTTCGAAAATTTTAACTGTATATAACCCCTTAAATAAGAAGTACTAAGTTTATTATCAAAATTGATTTATCTAGGAATAAAATTTTATAACGTGCGTACTCTTTGCTGTCTTTATCCTAACCTGCACGCGTCATGAGCGTGTACGTGTGTCAAAATGCAGTAAAATAAACAACAAACGATAATTACAGTGGATTTTTAGTGACGTGATTTAAATTGATTTTCATTATATAGTTTTTCAAACCATTTATACTCTTTTTAAAATAAGATTTATACTTCTCGAAGACCAACTCATTTTGTATACTTATATATTTTGTTTGGAAAAATCAACGTACAGAATGCGTTGATGAACAACGACAGAAAACGTACAGAAGATGAACATATTTGTAATTGCATAATGAATGTATCTTCAGTGTGAACCAACAATATTATTAAAAAAAAATTATTATGATAAAAATTCGGAACTTAAATTTTTTTTACTCAATTTTCTGTCGGTATATTATTTTTTATATTTTTGTTGTGTCATTGAAATGTTTGTTTCTATGCTTCACACGATAGGTGATGATACTAAGAATATGTTGTAAATATTTCAAAGCGATCTGAACCTTCAAGGTTCAAAAAGTGAATCGTGGCAAAAACGGCTTCGAAGTTGGCGGTCGGGCGCGCCACGCGGTATCTATTATAAATGCAATCTTACCTTATTTTTGGAATTCTTGGAATTTTTAAATTCTGTAAAGCTTGAAATATTCATAACCGTTCAGGCTAATGGAATCAAAAATAAAAAAAAATAAAATTTGTGAAATTTTTGGCGTACATAAGGCCTTAATGGAGAATCCCGATTATAATCCAATGTACGAGCGTGACGTTTTTGTACAGGGATCCAAAGCGATGTTCCGGTGGATCCCTATCAGGAAGCGGGAGACAAGTATGAGAATCCAATTCGATCCCAACCACAATTTCTGGATGGCAGGCTACCATCAGAACGGTACTCGAAATCGAATACCTTTAAAATCGCTTTACCGGAAGTGTGATTTATTAAAAGCAGCACAAAAATATCCCTTGGCCCACTGGATAAAAGTTTCAATGATAAAATCAACGAGTTTCGAGAGGATTCGTTAAAAAGGCTTAAAAAACATACTGCCCCATTTGTTTGATCGCATGGCATATACTAGCGTCAAAGTTGAAGGGGTAAAGCGTCATACCGGGAAGGAGATTCGGGAATTAACGCATGAATGCGTCCCCGATCTCTCCACGTACAGATCATAGTCACTCGGTACAATCATTTTTCCCCTATACCGCAACATATTTCAAAGTGCAATAAAAACGTGAAAGGGCAGTTGAGACAAACAGATACCCGGCAAATGACAAAAATTAACGAATCTCGCCTATCCAAAAATCCTGGTGATGCAGATCGTGAAATTCATCACGTTAAAAGCATCCCTTGCCAATGGAAATATTTTATCACTAAAAAAGGTATTCTCATTACGAAAAAATGTTCATTGCGGAAAGAAGTAAATAGTTGAAAATTTAAATGAAAGGGTAAGGTTCCTACCCCCCCCCCCCCCCCCGATCGAGCTTTTTGCACAAACCTTCCTTTCAATATTTTAGGACAATCCCTAAAGGGATTCTTGGCAACGCGCAATAGTTTTCGGGTTTGTGTTTGTTTGGTTTTGTTTAGGTATTTTTGGGTGGTCAAAACGGAGAGTGCGATAACATATATAGGTGTGAACGGAGATGTAGCAAATATAAATATAATCGGCGCCGTTGAAAAAGAAACTTAAAAATTCAATATCTCGAAAACCATTGGGAGTCGCGAAACGCCCCTGTAGGGGTTGTTTAAAAATATTAAAAGGAAGGGTTGAGTTAAATTTCAGCTTGATCGGAGGATGTGGGGGGGGGGCGGTTCGAAACCTTACCATTTAAAAAACTAAAAAATGCAATATCTCGAAAATTATCCCGAGTCGCCAAAAATCGCTTTAGGCGTTGTTTTGAAATATCAAAAGGAAGGTTTGTGCAAAATTTCAGCTCGATCGGGGGGTGGGGGTGGAACCTTATCCGAATGGAAAGTTAAAGGTCCTTTAGAGTTTGAAATGACGTTCACGAACAATCGAATGAGACAACTTTTGTTCATAAATCTAGACAAGGGCGAAGGAAAAAGGGGGATGGTGGGAGAGAGAGGAGAGAGAGAGAGAGAGAGAGAGAGAGAGAGAGAGAGAGAGAGAGAGAGAGAGACAAATGTGAATGCTCGGACCGAGTTAACGAGAAAGCTGAAGGTAAAACCGTGCATTTACGAATCCACAAGCACAAAGAGCAAAGAGAGGAAAAGTGTAGAGATACGCTTGTACCGCAATGAGCTTTAGGAAATGCAACTCTCGTGCTGCTCTAGTGAGGAAAAAACAAAACAAAAGGCACGCGAAGACTCAAAAGGGGCAAAAAAAAGGAAAACGAAGAAACCAAATAGAACGCGGTCCACAATCGTCCGCACAAACGTTGGTTGAGCTTTTGCGGAAAAAGTTTACCGGGCTCTGTGTACAAACGGGGAGGGAAGATGAGAAGAATAAAAAACAATGCTTCCTAAATTTTTTTTCTCGCGAAAGTTGGAAAAACAACGAAATCGAGTCGTTTGCTGGAATAGGATAGCAGTGAAGGAATTTGAGAACGTAGAACGAGTATACGATCAGGCGGTATAGCAACGGCAAACAGTCCGAATCGTTTAGGGCGAGCAAAAAGCCTGATATCGCGATTGTATCGAATACCAACCCCCAAATTTATACTCGTACTTACATTTGTAAGAAGTGCCCTATTTTACGGAAGATAAAAAATAAAATTTACCCGATCTAAAAAATTGCGTTCGTGACGTTTGGGTTTTTTTTGGGTTGGGGAAAAAATACCCTTATTTCGACGCAGCCGAGAGGACTAGACATTTCGCGCCACGTTTGTCGGTGACAACGACAATTCTGACTGAACAAAGCGATAAAGGAAATTTCACGGTTTTTATGACGCTAGCTTGAACGAGCCTATCTTTGTTCGTGGATATAACTCGAATATAGAGGGAAAAAAACAAAGAATCGCTGCGATCCGTGTCGAACGGATTCGAAGGGCGAGTAAAATGGCACCATCCTTTTTCATTTGAGGGACGTCATTGAGAAAATATCAAGCGCAACTTCATTAAAAAAAATGAAAACCCAAGTTTTTATGACTGAATTATATTCTCAGTACAAAAAAAACTAACATTATCATCATTACAAGGAATTCAATTTGCCGCACAAACTTTTACAGCCCATTTGATCCCCATAAGAGTTGGTTTTCGAAAAATTCCTTACTTAGTCCATTTCTACACATTCTAAGAAACATATCTTCTAAATATCATATTTTTGTCTTCAGTGGTTTGGGATGTGCGTTTCCTATATCGTCAGTCATTAAATCGGTCAGTCAATCATGGAACTGTTTTATACGTATAGATTAACTAATTATATTTTTCATCACAGCATGATATTCTACGTACAAAAAACCCAAACAACCGTTGGCCGAAACGTTTTTTTAATATGATCATTACTTTCAGAGTATCGTACGAATCCCAATGTGCCTTTTTTTAAGGGGTCTTCGCACTGTAGACGCTAAAAAGGCTATTTTCATGGGTTTTTAAATAGGTTTATATTATAGATATTGATATAAAAGTTGTTACACTTAATAAATAAACTTTCGAAATACATTTTTTTACTTCTGTATTTATGTAACCCAAACAAACTTTAAGGGGCTATACCAGTGTGACACTTTCAAGAATATGAGATGATATTTTTATACTTTCAAGATTGATACTTTCAAGAGTTTTATACTTTCAAGAATATGAAATGAGATTTTTCAAATCTGCTGACATTCTAACTCAAAGAGCAATTGTCCGATTGACTTGAAATTTGAACCGAGTACTCTTGAATATATTTACTCTACAATGACGTAGGATATTTTTGATAGGATGAAAATTGACGATTTAGCATTGAAAAAAACGACCATTTTATAGGCAAGAAAACATACTTTTTGCATAACTACGCCATCTTGTAAGATTTTGATATTTTTCGAAAATCCTACGTTATTGTACAGGAAATACCTTCCAGTTTAACGACATTTTTTCCTTTTTCGATTACAGCTACTCAATCGACCGGAATCATGTCAGCAGTGGAGGAACTTTTTTTTGGCGCCTCCGAAGCCAGCGCATAAGTCGCTAGGATCTCAATATTTTTCTATGAAAGAAATATATAATATAGGTCAAATATAGCCAAATATATTCTCAATTTTCCGAATAATTCAATTGAGTACTTTTCTTCCAAAAAAACCCCGAAAGTCACCTAAATTGTCAGCGTTCACACTGGTATGGCCCCTTAAACGCGTTTTTCTCGAAACAACGTTTTTCAACGTTTTGTTGATAAAATCTTCGAAACTACTGAACCGATCCTTATGAAATTTTAACCACATATTCTTTACAACTATAGCTATAGCGCATATAGAGAATTTTTTTTAATTTCAATATTCACAACTTTTTTTTGCCAAAAACGGTGAAAAAACCACATTTTTTAATTTTTTTTCGAAAAGTGTCCGCCATTTTGTTATTTTCGCATATATAAAAATCTGGGTGATCAATGATATGGGCTATAGCCATTAACATACTAAATCTAAAACCGTTCGATTTTTTTGGTTCGGGTGATCCATCTTCGAGATTTCATCAACAGCGCAGACCTACGACTTTTTTAGGACATTTTTTTAACTACCATTTTCGTCTATAAATAGTGACGTAAATAATTAAAACTTTTTTAATTGTATTTCGAAAGTGTATTTATTAAGTGTAACAACTTTTATATAAATGTTTATAATATAAACCTATCAAAAAAAAATCGTGAAAATAGCCTTTTTAGCGTCTAAAGTGAGAAAGCCCCTTAAGCACGACGAGAAAACGAGATTTCCGACGCAAGCCTTCACTCACTGCTTAATGGATCTCCGTACATCCATGTATTCTCGCAACTCATGGATTTTTCACGTGCGCGCAATACAAAACCTTCTTGTTCGAGCTCATTTTGCTGAAAATAATTAGGCCATAGTATTCGTTTTTCAATGGCGTTGGCGTACGGCTCTTCTCTCGAATCGCAAGCTCCGTATCTGATTTGTCGTCAATGCCGCGATTTGTTGGGCACACGCGTACAGAGACCTGCACACGTTCGTCGTATCGAACGGTCTGCTGCGCTGATGCGACCGGAATCGAGGCAAACGTCACAATGTGCTATAAACTCTTTCTCCTACAATTGTGCGCATGACGGTATTGTGCCTGTATAGTAGCTTATGCATCGCGAATATTCGTTATCCGCACCAAACACTCGGAACAATTTGTTCAGCACCGGTGCGTTGGACGATTCGAGTAGCTCGATGAAAAAAAAGAGATCGAGTGTAAATGCCCTTTTTTTATATGGTGATGAAAAAAGAGATCGACATGATCGAAGCCACATCCAATTTTTGCGTCACAGTCGCGTTTTCTTTTTACTGCTGAATCCTTGCTGATGAAACACACCGTGGTAAATTCGTTAATTACAGACTCGGGTAAAATTGTATACGTCCCCATTAACGGTTTATGCCTAGTTGTGACAGTCGAAAATAGCTGATTTTTGATTTTTTTAAGCAGAAAATTGTGATGATTAATTTCTTAAAAAATTGGCATTTGGAGAAGTATCATCTGAAAAACGCTCTGTAATTTTTTTGTGGAAAAATATTTCATTGGAATCACGTTACGGCCGATGGCTGGTAAGCACCACTCGAAAACGTCTATGGTGGCGAGCAATGCCCTTCTGAAACAGCTCATCTAATGTTTAAAAAAATTAACAGATTTCGTTACTATATTAGTTTATCCCATGATTGTCCGAAGAAATTACCGAAGTATCAAATTGAATAAAAAATTGCACGTGTTCACCGTGAAGGTCTTCATTTTTACGAAAAAATGAGCATCGTTCATCAAATCGAAAGTATACTTCGGAAAAAAATCCTTTGATCAAACACCATATTTTTACATCTAGGAAAAGCCCTATAAATTTCAGCAAGATCAATGCAGTAGTTTTTCAGATATTTTGTTCATCGACTTTCAAAACGTACTTTCGAGAAAAGCGCGTCCGAAGTTTCGAACGACGCTCCGAGCGTTGCGACGGGCGTCAACATAACACAACATAATCACCTTCAAGTTTTCAGGGAACATTTATAAGATGATATACTGTCAAAATATATTGGTTTTGACAGTATATCAAAACCAATATACTGGTTTTGATATACCAGTCGTGAAAGTCAAAAAAGTGATTTTTTGACTTTCACGACTAGGTGTGACCCCTTTAAAAACGAGATAGGGAGAGAGAGGGAGAGAGAGAGAGAGAGAGAGAGAGAGAGTCGGAGAGTGGGTGGAAGAGAGAAAAGAAACGTTCTCGGCACTGCCCAACAAAAGCACCCTCTATCTCGTTCCGCCGTACTATACTTGTCCTAAGGGTTTGCTGTAGGGGTGATCGAAGCCGCGTTATACTGGCCCATACAGCTGATTAAAAGCGCGGCTGGATAATTGAATATTAAGAACTCCCCACTCGACAAAGTGGCGAGAGAGCCCTCTTGCCCCCTAGCGTTGAATCCCGCAAGGGTTGCTCCCTCTCTCACATTTAACCCTCTCGCGTTTTCGCTTTATTCCTCTCTTTATCTATATATCCACATACACACGTTTGTGGATATATATATATATATATATATATATACGTAGTGCTTTCCATGTACCTCAGCCATGGTGAAACTGGCTGATTTTAATTAAAGACAAACATCCCTCTCTTCGTAAATTTTACCTCTCCTCTCAATTCAACCGGATAGCACTCTCCCTCCCTCTCTCTCTCTCTCTCTCTCGCTCTCTTTCTCCATCTCTCATGCTCTCCGTCCACAAAGACGCCACTTTTCGGCCATCGGTAAAGCAACGATCTTTCATCTCCCTCTCGCCTCCTTGCCCTCCCTCACAGTCCGTTGATCTATCTCTCTTCATTCGGAGCTACAGCATATAACTTGCGAAAAAAGGGATAGAGCTGGACCAAGCTCGTTAAAGCTGGAACGTTGTTCTCTTTTTCAGCCCTTTGCGAAGGTGCCTTTTATATGCAAACTTTTTAGCCCCTTCGTATTCACTTCGTTATTGTGGCTATACGTAGAAGAGTACCCAGAAGCACTTTACCCCCAACATGTTATAGTTTCTTCATCAGTACCCACGTTGATATCGTAAGAGAAGCTGAGAAAATTCGAAACTGAATATTTCGTTGGCGACTGGTAAAGTTTCGATGAGAAATTGAAAATAGACTGTTTCGCTAAGTCGAAATTTTCAGCCTATTTTGAAGGCCTTCGATCCTATGTCAGCCTCACTTGAGTCTGTTTACTGCTAGAAGTCCTACTATGGTCCGCCACATGCTCTTCCTTTGCTGCTTACTTCCAGCAGAGGCCCGTATACTCCTACATAACCTAGCTGAAGCCGTTGCAGCTCCTCTTTTGAGTGCGTTTGGACATATCGTGCATTTGGCTGTTTCGACGAAACGAGGGTGAGGACGGTCGCATTCGAAAGAGCGGGTCTGATAGTTTTCAGTAACCGTCATGCGTTGTACTAGGTAGGACCGCGCGTTCGCCATAGAGGCCTACGTTTCCAATGGCCTTTCCATTATCTCCACCCAGCGAACCTTTCGCATTTACTTCAAACTTGCCCCTGCAGCTCCGGCAACTCTCCAAAGTGGAAGAAATGGATCTTGGGCAAACAGTTACAATATTTTTGATAGCAGTTGCCCTCATGTATGCATGTCGACGCGAATCCTTATAGCAGGCACGCATGCATACGTATAGGTACGAGTATACGTGTGTTGGCGTATGCTGAGGCATGTATGTGTGCGGGTATATACGTGTGTCTACTGCGTGTGCCATTCGATGTCCTCCTTAGTGCCTGCAAGTGGAGAATAGGGAAATTTGTTTCCGTTCAGACGTTAAGTAGGTGCTCATTTTATATTGAATGCGAACTGTGAGGATCTGGAGAGCCAAAATAGGCTGAAAATTTCGACTCGGGTCGTCTTGTCAGTTGGGTGATGAGGAAGTAGACCAATGATAATGGCTGCTTAGCTTCGTTCGAGTACATTAGAACTATTTTAGATTTTTCGGTGACTCGCGATGCACTGAAATAATATAGCTGAGGGCTATCGAGTCCTAAAGTTGGATAGCCAATGTAACTGTAAATTACATAGGCTCCAAATCATGATCAAATTTCCGGCAGATGAAAGTTTGCTCTCGAGAAATGCCCGGGAAACGGAACTTGTTTTATTTGGAACATAAGAGGAGGGAGGGAGACATTAAGAGAATGAGAGAGAGGGAGAGAGGGAGAGAGAGAGAGAGAGAGAGAGAGAGAGAGAGAGAGAGAGAGAGAGAGAAAGCTAAGGCGCGGAACCGAGTGTGCAGATAATTTGCACCGGAAGGGAAGGCACCTCGAGCCTGGAGGCGAGCTGTTCTAAGATAATTTGCGAGAGTAACTCTCCCCGGCGCTTCAGGCCAGCTTAGTTCCTTCCTCTCGCATCCGTTTTCCGCGTTGCGGATTCGAGAGTTAAGGTTATGTATGGCCACATACACAGACTCCAAGTTCCTACGGTACTGTCGCTACTAGGCACCCCGAGCTCTAATAATCTTCAACGAACACATCCGTGCTCCAAGGGATGAGCGGAGTTGCGAATAAACGAACATGCTGAATTTTCTACCGAGAATTTGCGAAAAGTTCGGCGTTTTCCCGCACAAAGCCTCATTGGCCTAGACCAGTGCTTGAAGAGGCGATCAGTCAGTTGCTCACAAGCGTCCAATACCCAATGTGACACAGTCTCATTGGTTCTCCGACGTTGAAGGCACCTGAAAGTCGATGAAACACAGTGGAAAACACGTGCCTGTGTTGGCAGAGATTTCCGATAGTTTCCCTGGTGCCCCCCTGCGAACGACGATCAGGAAATGAAGACTATGGACAGCCGCCTGGAGTATCTCCCGGCAACTGGAGATGGTGTAGTGACAAAGTGGCGGGTGGAAGCAAAAAAGACAGGATGGCAAAAGCCCACGAGGACGTTCGAAGGGATACTGATAAAAAACAAGAACAGAGTGCACGAAAAGTTATAGTCGAAACCACGAATGAGAAGGACAACTGCGATAGGACGTGGAATGTTGGATGAAGGCAGGTCGTCATCAATATTAACGGCGTTGGAGAAGGGAATTGGCGATTCGTCGATTTAATCAGTTGATTTGCACGGGATTACGTTCGTATAGGTAGTTGCGACAAAAAGGCCAAGATCCACGAGATTCAATGCAGGAACTACCGTAGAACAGGCCCTTTTGGGTAATAGCGATTAAGCTACGTTGCACTTTGAGTCGCGGCCACGAACAACGGTATAGAGAAAGCTTGCTGATTCGTCGAAGTCAGAAGACAAATAGCTTCCTGTTCTATCACGACTCTCCCTCTCCACTGCCTCCCCTAACTCTCTTACCAAGGACTCGTTATAAGAATGCAAGTCGACTGAAATAAACGAACAGGCTGTATCGAGCCAGCAGCCCTCAATCTGGATCAAGGGCTTGATTAACGAAGTTAAATACTTCGATGTTAATTCGTAAGCTCAAGGGGCTGTCAATTTCGATGCCACGCAATTTCAAATGGACTTGTGTCTTTACCTACCGGAGATGTATATACAGGAAACCACGTTTTTTCTTCTTTTTTTTCGATGTCGTTATCGAAAGCCGGATAGCATGTTAAAGGTTGGTTGAGCTTGAAAATTTCACCGCTTCCTCGGGGCTGCTTATGCAGACGTAAATGTGGAAGTTCGAGTGGTGTGTGCAAACCAAGGGAGAGCATCACTAATGTCTAAAAAGCTTCGGGCATTGAACGTTCCATATGGAGCTTGCGGGAGAGAGAGAGAGAGAGAGAGAGAGAGAGAGAGAGAGAGAGATATGTACGTCGCCATATCGAATCTCGTCCCCAGACAGGATGTTCTCCCTCAGGATGTTGTATCCTTAATGTATTTACCTTGGCTTCTAACCTCCGATCGAACATCGCCTCCCTCCTTGCAATTTCCCCTCCTCCTTTATTCCACTATCCTCTGCCCACCCACCTTCTCATATGATATATATATATATCATCTCGTTCTTGCCTCAAATTCGAGGCTGTATTGGAACTAGTTGAAATACAAGTATACGTCTATTACATACGTGTTCACGAAAGCCCTGCAACCATCGATGTCGTAAAGATCCGTTTAGCTGCTCGTACACGCCGGCTTATGGGAATATATGTGGATATAATCCCACGATGAAAACGTACGGACCGATACTTCCGAAATACTCATTCCGCTTTCCAGGAATATTTCAATTCGATAAACCAAAGGATCATCCGCATAATCCTCACTATGGTAAAAACAAAATATACATACATGATATTCCGCTTGAACGTAACAGATTTCATCACGAGGACGCGAAAGGATTCCCAAGAGTTGAGGATGTTCGCGAGGAAGACACGAATGTATGCGTGCATGTTGGATCGTTCGCGAATTAACCTTCCGGTGCTGCTAATTCCTCGAGTTCATTAGCATGTGGCCTGAGGCCCGTCGACGGAGATTTTCCCGAAAGTTTTCCGAGGCAAGTGGTAGCGAAGGGGGCGGGTCGGGGGGGGGGGGGGGGGTTGCGTGTTGTGCACTATATAAGAGCGCCCGGGTCGCGGTAATATTCCGCCACCCGCTGCGGTAGTTTCCTTCCCCGGAAGAGGCGAACACGAAAGGAGGAATGTAGAAATGGCAAAGTGGGTTTGCAAGGGGGACGCTGCAAAACTCATCCTTCGAACGTAGCTGCGGACTCGTGCCGACGAATATGTTTAAAGGTTGGGGCTGTTGGAAGTAGGATGGGGTGGCTCTTTCCAACCCATCTCCACTCAAACCCCGTCTACTTCACACTTCGCATTAGCAGTCGGCGTCTGGCAGTGGCAGTGTGCTTACCAGGCCGGCACCTCTTCGCCATGTGCCAACGTATACACGAAAGCCAAGCAGTAGCGGAAACGCAATTGGTGGACCCCAAACGCGTACCCTCTGTGTGTGTATGTGTCTGTTTTGGAGGGGCTTGTTTGTGTGAATCCTGCACGCGTTCATACGCCAGACACGATTTTCTACTTAGCACCAGTAGAGAAGCTCTCGTACAACTCTCGTCCGCTCTTAGGTGTCTCTTGAAGCTGCGGCCTCGTCGTAAACGATTCTACGGGATTTGGGATCTGGCACACCTTCGAGAGGTCCTCCTGTACACGTAGGATCGAAAACCATACCCCATATCACTCTCGTCTCCTTGTCTCCCGAGGGGAAAATCTCCTCAGGGACGTCACTCGAGGCACATGGAGGATAATATTTCCTTCTTCTTTCTTCCTCTCCAGGTCTCGTGATCTCTTACTCCCTAATGGATTCCGGATTATTTCAATTCGTACACTCCGCCTGCCTCGATCACCACCGAGGGAGCTGCGTCTACGATCCTAGGGATTCGTGCTGAATGTAGGGCACTGATTAATTATCAGAATCAATCGGATACTGTGGATTATTTGGAGAAAAACAATTGAGATCATGCAGAAGAAAAATGTCCGCTGTCCGGGAATGCGATTTCCACTGGAATTCTCCATCTGCCCGGCAATTGGAATATGGGGTCTGATTCACATGAGGACCTCTGTGGGTGGCTACAATGTACCTGGGAAAACTATGTAGTTTTGGGACATCCATGTACCTGTTAGGGGAAGAAGAAAAAACGTGTTTCTTTAGTGGCACTACTTTATGCAACGTCTTGAATTCATCCTTTCTTAAGCCCTAGTTACCCTCAACCGTCAAGTTACCAGACATCGTGCTCGTGGCGAGAGAAGCGCCGAGGAACCCGCAGGGGAGTGTACTCGAAGGAGATGTGTGCACGTGTGTATTCCCGTGCGTGAAATACACTTGCCCCTCGGTTTAAAACCGTCTCATCTTTGGATGAATAAGAATAAGGGAAAAAAACCCCGTAAGACGAGGTGGAAGTAGAAGAGCGAGAGGCAAAAAGGAGAAAAGAGCTGAAAAAGAGGAGCCTGAAGCTTTATAAAAAAAAGGTATGAGAAAACCGTGCGTCTGACTACTTCCACCCGTATCTGCTAACAGCTACTTTTTCCACTTCTTTCCATCTCTTTCACTGAAGAACGCATATAGGTTTTCTGATTTTTCTTTTTTCACGTGTTTCCTGTGGGTACATCCACAGGATGATGTTCTCCTTGTGTGCATCGGCACGTGCATACACGTGTGTAGCGTACATCCACGTGTGCTACATGAGAGTATCTGCCGAAGTATATCACTGCGAACGATATGGGAACCCACGGCGGCAGAGCCTAGATATCAAATTGCGTAGTCATCCGAAAAGACGGACGGATGACGCTCGAATCACATGCTGAGAAAAATTCCAAGAGAAAATTTCTCTTCGCTCGCTCTCTTTCCACATATCCCCCAGCTATATTCCCAGATTTTTCTACATCTCCCACTCGCTATAACGTGTCCTTTTCTTTTTCTCTCTATTCCACTTGGGATTCACCAGTGTGATATGGAAAAACGTCTTCGGATACGTGGATGACGACTTTTCGCTATCTACCCCCCCCCCCCCCCGTCTTTTACGTTTCTCGATCTTTCCATTTCGTGGACCCACGACTCGAACACGAATCATGCCAAAAAATGCTCTCTCGCTTCTTGTCAACTGTGAACTGATACTTTGTCTGGAAAAATTGGTGGATGGAAAAAAGCTAATACTAACTTACGCTTTACTGTGTTTGTTATATGTTTGATGTATTTTTTTTTACAGTAATCGCTTGTACAAAACCCTTCAGGGTGCAGTGCGATGTATGGAGGTTGGAGCGTTCCAGTTGAGTGAAATGACGGTTCATGAATTGTTTTTCAATAAAGTTTAGCAAAAATATATACGACGTAGAGATTTATTCGGTAGATGCTGATTTTTCATAAAATATATCATTAAAGCGCAAAACTATGCGTGTTTATATTTTCTATTACGTGGAAAAGAAAAAGTGTTACTACTTACTTGAAGAAGTATGACATTTTCGATAATTATTACAAAAACTGCGTCAGTGAATGTTTCATACAACTCAGAATAAAATTCAGAGTCATTTATAATTATGCCTATTTATATTTATGTCACGAGATTATTTATTATTACTATTAAATAATATTAAGTGTCGCATTGAAGTTGGCAGCAATGCTCTCCATTGTCCAGCAAAGATGGGTAATTTTTTATCAAACCTTGATGGTTATAAAATGAATCAAAGATGTGTGCGGCTGTGTAGATGACAAGTTAATCGTTGAGGATTCGGCTTCGGTCCGGCCAATGAAGGTTTTCCAAGGTCGGCGATGGAAATCAAGGATGTTTTTCTTACGGTTCGGCCCTCGGGTTCGGGTCCTCTTCAGAAGTTATATTTTTCTCGATGTTGTTGATATTTCAGGATTTGTGCAGATATGCAGAAGGTTATTTCGAAAAAAAAAAACATTATTTATGGAAGTAAATAATGTTTAGTGGGAACATACTCAATCGATAGAGATATTATCGTTTATCGGCGATTTCTCTCATCTATTGAGTTAGTTCTTAAGAATTTGTTTTTCCTTCCAAGATAAGCAAAAACTCGAAATTTACAATTTTTTCCGTTACATATTGAGTTGTGTGGTCAACGAAAGTTCGAGAGAAACTGCAAATGTTTTTTTTTCAAAATAACTTTCCCAATATTTGCAAAAATCCTGAAATATCAACAACATCGAGAAAAATATAACTTCTGAAGAGGACCCGAACCAGAGGGCCGAAACGTAAGAAAAACATCCTTTATTTCCGTCGCTGACCTTGGAAAACCTTCATTGGCCGGACCGATTTCCACCCTAGTTTTTTTGTTTGCAAAATGACGTTTTGGCCGTTTTTTAGCACTTTCACGTATTTAAATCGATTTTTTACCGCCTAAACTCTAATGAAATTGAATTTGGTTTTCACCATTCTTTTTTGCATGAAAAACCGAAGAGATTCATGTATCTACCAGTCTCATTGCTGCTTTCAGAACGATTTTATGAACAAGAAACCGTGAGGTAAATATTTACCCCGGTTTGTAGTTTAAATGTAGGAAAAATGGGTTTGTAGTTCTAGTGTCAAGGGGCTATACCAGTGTGAACGCTGAAAATTTGAGTGATTTTCGGGATTTTTGGAAGAAAAGTAGTCAATTAAATGTTTCGGAAAATTACGAATATATTTGGCTATATTTGACCTATATTACATAATTTTTTCATAGAAAAATATTCAGATCCAAGCGATTTATGCGCTGCATAAATCGCTGCATAGAAACCGAAAAAGAAAAAAATGTCGTTAAACTGGAAAGTATTTCCTGTACAATGACGTAGGATTTTCGAAAAATATCAAAATTTAACAAAAAAGCGTAGTTATGGAAAATGTCTGTTTTCTTGCCTATCTAATGGTCGTTTTTTTCAATGCCAAATCGTCAATTTTCATCCAATCACAAATATTCTACGCCATTGTAGAGTAAGTATATTCAAGAGAACTCCATTGAAATTTCAAGTCAATCGGATAATTGCTCTTTGAGTTACAGTGTCAGCACATTTGAAAAAACTCATTTCGAGAAAAACGCGTTTGAAGATTTAACCATCGATTTTTGCAAGATAAAATGATAGAGATACGGCCTTGGAATGTTTACAGGATATTCTTGAAAGTATAAACTGTCGAAAAAGGCAAAAAAAAATCGATTTTTTGAAAGTGTCACACTGGTATAGCCCCTTAAATATAAATGGTTCTCCATGGGCAAAATGGGTTGTTTTCTTCTTCTAAATATTTGCACAGGTTTAGTTTGCGTTAATACGTTGTTAGAAATTGTTTATCTTGGTGCTAAATAGCCAAAAGATCACATCACCCGTAGCGTGAACATCTTTTGCCCATCTAACCGCACGTGAAATTTCATACATCGAACCATTCTTTATCTCCAATGTATCGTGGTGGAAAGATTGCAAAAAATTGTAAAGACGCAGTCCAGTCTACACCATAAAAAATATTGCGATGTTGAATAAGTTCTCGCTGTTTTTTTTCGTGAAAATTAATGCTTTATTTTAACAAATCATACCCTAAGCATTCAAGAATTTCAAAATTGTTGTGTAATCAACTCCTAATGATTCTGCAAGTTCAGCCAGCGTTTGACATGAGTCTTCATGAAGTCAAGTCTCCAGTTCAACACATCAAAATCATTATTTTTGAAGCGTATAAACCAATCTCTGCATGTTGTTTCCGGCAGAGCATGGTTGCCGTAAGTCTCAAGAAGAATCCCAGTATGCTTCAACTGCAGATTTTCTTCGATTATACAAAAAAAACCGGCAGCTGAAGCACAATGGGATTCTTGTTGAGACTGTTTTATAGCAGCGCAGTAAAATTCTCCGCAAATACTCTTCTTTGGCACGAAATTTTACATGTTTAACGTGATGAAAAAAAGTTATTTACACTTCGGCAAAATGACATACACTGAATTTCAAGCTTGCTTATAGTACTTTTTTATAGATGCGTTACCATCTCGAACTACACGGACTTAGTTCTGGTAACGCCATCTGTTGGAAAACAGCGAGAACTTATTCAACGTCCCAACATATATACACTTTTTCAAATTTTGGATCACGGTTAACGCTCCAACCTCCCTAAAGGGCCAACTACCCGTCACCACCAAAGGCCCTCTATGAAAATAGCGTTTTATTCTTGTTGCAGGATTGGAAGCGGAGTTGTATTATGTGAAGGAGGGTGTTGTAAACACGTACGCCATGAACTTCGTCGTACCAGTTCCGGCTAACATCGCTGACCTGGAATTTTCATGGCAGAGTCTGGCTGGCTATCCGGTAAGCATTTAAAAAAACTTCGCTTCCCCGCTCATAATTGCGTGTTGCACGTGCCTCAATGAAATAAAAAAACTCCAGTGAATAATTACGCCGGAGCAAAATGATTGAAGACCTGCTGTGAAAAATTGTCGATAGCAATTACGAGTTCTACTTGAAAAAGCGTTTCTAGTAGTTGTTGATGACGATCATCAACAGCTGCCAAAGCTGATAGTATTCCAGCGGTACTTTTCAAATGTCATACGTTCCACCAATTCTGTTTTCCGCAAGGTTGCGATAAAAAGTGTTTGCAAGTAGTAACGGCCATGCGGCAGATTCGTTACCGTTGTATCTCCATTAAACATTGCCGAGAGAAGATTCGGCCGCGTTCATCGGTTCTATTTGAGGGTGGGCACGTGCCGATGACCCAGAGTACGTAGGGGTGTGTGGGTAGTGAAAAATACTTTCACCGTCCATTAACGCTCGCCAAGCTGCTTCTGCCTGACGCATCGGTGTAAGTGGAGAGGGAGCAAATATGTGTTCTAGAGAGCTTCCCCTTCATAGCATATAATACACTACGGGCCGAACGTATGAAACGACGACGAGTGTCTACACATGAAGAATGGGGGATTTGCCGTCGAGAGACTTCACTCGAGGACATATATTATATATACAGAACGGCAGTGCAGAGGGGAAACGAGGGGAAGCTACGCAGTGAGTGCATATATCCATCAAAAGGAAGATCAAGGGTGGTAGAACGAGGCTCCGATTGATCACACTTTTCTACAATTTCTAATGTTCGAGCTAACTGTGCAAGTCGGCGGAACGTAGCCCACCTATCTATTGGCCATGATCGCATCCGGTTGTTCATTTCAAAGTGGTTTACATCTCAAGTGGTGATTGCAATATAGGGTTGAATTCACTGCACTGTCTTTGGCTGGCTCTATTTCTCCGTCGTCGTCTTCGTTGAGCAACCACTAGGCCGTTTGAACCGTGGAGCTATGCTTACACCTATCAAAGCACGGAGAAGCCAACTGGTGGAGAAACAGGAACAGGGTGAAACCACCGTTTGTTCGCTCGGTCGAGTTTGTAGATAGAGGGTGGTTTTGGGATGTTCAATCGCAACAGTGGGACGGGCACTCGCCGGGATCTGCACGGATTGGAATATTCCGATGGTTTAGGAAACCTGCTACCACCGATCTCGATGCTGGAGTGCTCCAGCGATTGGAATGAGGGAGCAAGGGCCATTCGTTGGCAGGGTGTACAGAGGCAGAGTTTGGGCTGGAGGTTTGTAGGGAAACTGGTATAGGGAATGGAGAATAAGAAGAGATCGGTGCGGGGTATCAATACTCTATCAATATGAAATACAAACAGTGGTGCACGCTCTGCGGTGCGACGGGGAGTGATCCCTAGGTCCTCTCCGCTCTCCCTTCCGTCACCAAGGATACCGAATGCTCGCGATTGAACGAGAAATGTGCGCGTTTTCCTCCCTCGGAAGTCGCACTGCTCATCCCTTGGCAAAGACCGGTCCTTTGCCATCACGCTCGCTCTCTTTTGCCTCTCTGCTTCTCGTTCATATGTATGTATCGACAGCTGGCAAGCAAATTGACACTGCGAAACACTAACCCCCAAAGGCGGTTGCGCCCTTCTCATTGTCACGTGTGTCTCGTCTTTTTTCGTTGCGCGTAGACCCTCGCGCCCTCAATCAAACGTTAAACGACAAGGAAATTGACGCTCGGCTACACGATGGCTTGTTCCACCCCTTATCGCTGCCGCCGGGGCTCTCCCCCCGAACCCCGTCCACTACAAGGAACACACCCTCTCGCGAGGAAAAAGAAAGTTTTTCTCTTTGCTACTTCTCCGCTTGGCTGAGATCACAGAAGAACGCTGTGAGAAAAAAAATAAAACGGTCCTGGAACACTTGGGCAGGGGATTCAATGAAAATGGGTCTAGAGCGTGGAGGCTTATGTCTACTAGTACACCTGATTGACAATGTCATTTAGCTATTCGTCGCCTTCAATTATAGGCTACGAATTGTTCCGAAAATTTCGGCTATCACGGTTCATCGTACGTTTGCAAAAATAAATTGACCGGCATGGAGTTCGTCTGCCGTGCGATAATGGGATATCTTTTATTCCTGCCGTTACAATGCGAGCGCGAGATTGGATGTGTTCATTTGGAGTTTATTTATAACGCTTGCGGAGCTTCGTATCACACGTATGCAGACGGGGTGTCGTTACATTGAATCGTTAATATTGCAGGCTGAGCCGAAATTGGATTAGCCCTTGTCCCGGATTGAATCGTTCATTTGGCTCGTTTGTTTGAATTATAAAATTGCCAATGATTTCCTTATGCACTCCGTAGACAGTGCCACAATTAAGGGGTCGTTTCACTTTAGACGCTAAAAAGGCTATTTTCATGAATTTTTTTGATTGGTTCATATTATAGATATTGATATAAAAGTTGTTACACTTAATAAATACACTTTCAAAATACATTTTTTTTTAATTTCATTTATTTAAGGGGTAGGGCACAGTAACGGGTATAAAATCATGTGCGAATTTAACCATTTTTTTCGTATGAAAAAGTGATTCACTCATAAAATTAATCACACATCTATTTAGTATGAATATCAAGCTGTTAGGAAGTATATATATTTTTTTTTGATGTCCAAAATGACCGACTACTAATATTTTCTTTTGTTATCTTCTTTTTAGGCGCTCCGCGGCGTGACATTTAGCATCCACAATTTTTGACCGAGTACAAAAACCAAAAAGTCTCGTCAATCTACATTAGAATACCTGAAGAAGTACGTACGGAATTTCAAAAATATTGTTTTATTCAAAATTTGTAGGCATTTGAACTTAAGAAATGAATTTTCAGTGAAATAATTTCGTTATAACTGCTCATAAACTGCTCACAAAATGAAAAGTTTTCGATTAATCAGAAATTCCGTACGTACTTCTCTGCGAAATGCAATTAGGAACATAACTTTTTAATTTGAAGTAAATCGAGTGAAAATTGTTGAAGTTATTTGTCACGCCAATTGGAAAAAAGCCGTTTCGAGAAGTTTCGAGTAGTCGGCCATTTTGTACATCGAAAAAAAATTCTAACTGCTTGAAATTCATACTAAATAGATGTGTAATTAATTTTATGACTGAATCACTTTTTCATACGAAAAGAAATTGTTAAATTAGCACATGATTTTATACCGGTTACTGTGGTCTAACCCCTTAAGTCACTACTTATAGACGAAAATGGTAGTTAAAAAAATGTCGTAAAAATGGAGGATCTCCTCTGTCGATGAAATCTCGGAGATGGATGATTCGAAACAAAAAAATCAAACGGTTTTAGATTCAGTATATTCATGACTATAGCGCATATAATACGATTTTTGATATATGCAAAAATAACAGAATGGCGGACATTTTTCGAAAAAACAAATAAAGACGTGTCTCTTTAACCGTTTTTGGCAAAAAATAGTAAATATCAAAATTTGAAAAAGTCCTTGATATGCGTTATAGCTATAGTTGTAAAAAATGTGGTTGAAATTTCATAAGGATCGGTTCAGTAGTTTCGAAGACTATCAACAAGCCGTGAAAAACGTTTTTTTTCGAGAAAAACGCGTTTAAACTTTGTTTGGGTTACATACATACATAACAAAATTTGATGTATTTCGAAAGTGTATTTATTAAGTGTAACAACTTTTATATCAATATCTATAATATAAACCTATCAGAAAAGTTGATGAAAATAGCCTTTTTTAGCGTCTAAAGTGAGAAGACCCCTTACTTGAGCTCGTGTGCTCTCCGAATGGAGATTGACATCTGTAAAGTGTCACGTTTAAGGTGATCCCTCCGCGAAGGTATGTACTGGTGTAAAATATCGAGTCGTTTAATGACGTGTGCACGCGCGGTTCACAATACTAAATGAGGCCTTAAGACCTTCACGATGAATCGACCCAAAGTCTTTACATTTCTCCCGCGCTTGTACTCGCACATCGTGCAAGGAGGGCTCGTGGCTTTGCAAGGGACGAAAGGAGGCGCTAACGAGACACATCTTTCGGCAAGGCTCACCGACGAACTTCCTAATTGGTAATGTTAATAGGGAAAAAGACCGAGGCTGCGTCACATTTTGCTGGAGGCTCTAAGCAAAACGTCTGAACTAAGATTGTCACGTAGTCGCGAGACTCGTCGCAATTCAAAGGAGCACACCGGGTACGGGCCTTAAGACACTTTGGATAATAAAATGAATAAGCGACGCGACGTTATTAACGATGTTACCTCGGTGCACCCTCGTGACAGAACGGTGATAAAAATTGGAAAAAAAATTAATTGGCGAAAATTGTACACATTTTCCTCTCGGAATCTGGTGCAAATGATTGTGAGCCACAATCGAAGGATTTGTAAACGATTTTTCGCATTTCTTTAAAATTACGAGTTAAGGGGCCTAGTTGTGAAGCTCGAAAAATCACTTTGTTCAAAATCAATGTAGTTAGATAGTATATCATCTTGATAATTGTTCCCTGAAAATTTCGAGGTGATCGGATCAGAATTGACAGATTTTTAGGCTGGTGCATTGACGCCCGCCGGAACGCTCGGAGCGTCGTTCGAAACTTTAAACGCTTTTTTCTCGAAATCACGGTTTTAAAGTCGGTGAGCAAAATATCTCAAAAACAACTGTCTTTCTCATTTTTTTGGGGATTTTTCTAGATGTAAAAATATAGTATTAGATCGAAGGATTTTTTTTCCGATGTCGAAAAATTCCCATTTTTCGCAAAAATCGAGACTTTCACTTTGAACACGCGCCATTGTTTTTATTGTATTTTTCGGAAATTCCTCCGATTAATCACAGGATAAACTAATATACCCACGAAATTTGTTTAATTTTGTTATATTAGATCAGCTGGTTCGGAAGGGCATTGCTCAACGCAAAAAACTTTGTCATTACGATTTTCTACAAAAACATCCAAAAAACAAGCCGTTTTCAACAGTTTGAACTAGGCATAACCGTTCATTAAAAAATGAGTTTGGTTTATTCCAATATTCAAGCACGACAATTAATTTTTCTTCCTAGCGACTGAGTAACGCGCGTGGCATCGAAAAAACGATATGCTCTTTTTTGAACACCTTGTCGAAAAAATTTTGACGTCGTCTACGCTGATTAAATTCTTTTTTCAGTTCACTAAAACGGAGTGACTCCCCGTCCGGTTTTCGGACGAACAAGCGTGTGCTATTTGTCCGGACAGCGGCTCAGTTCACGCCGTATTTCTTGTAGGCGTACATATTGTGATTCGTGTTAGCTAGTATCGGGACGAATAACATATGAGGTATTCCAAGTGTTTTCGGACGGCCTGAAAGCCTGACCTTCTTCAATCTTTTTCAAAGTTGGTGATGTTTTCGTATCATATATTTTGAGTACGGGGCATTTTTTTATCGGCTTGCTAACTCGGCTAACTCGGCTATAAAATTTTACACGTGATAAAATTTCAAATGATCGTATCGTAGTGATCTTCTCGTCGTACGAAAAAAATGTCCTCTACCAAAAAGATTCGTTTTTCTATGAACTATTGTAAAAAAAAATATTCAAAATTTTCCAAGTACCACAACACTAAAAAAAATCATTTTTTAATTTCTTAACTCCAATGACTGGGTTGATCCTGTTGAAATGTACACGGAATTTTCTTTTATTATTGTAAAACAACATGTGTAAGTTTTATTCTGGTCTAGCGTTCAGTTGATATCGTCTTCAATTTAATGGGAAATCGTTTTTGTTGAATAACTAAGCGATACATGATTTTTACGTAAAAACGGTAATGACTAAACTTGTAGGAAATCGAGTGCTTTACAAGTTTGGTCATTACAGTTTTTTCTCTACCATCAATATTTTTCGAATTGAACCTGAAAAAGGCTACCTTCGAAAATACCTCATATATACAATCGTCCGGATAGAATGTGTTAAATTGTTGAACAAACTATCCGGACGAATAATTTACACGCATTCGTCCGAATAAAATCTTTATAATTTTGTTTGGGTTTGTTTGTTTTGGTGTGTCTGTTTGTTTGAGTATCTTTGTTTGGGTTAGTTTGTTTCGGTTTATTTGTTTGGATTTGCTGGTTTAGATTTATTTGTTTGGGTTTGTATTTTTGGCTTTGTTTGTTCGTTTTATAACCGGACGCCTAGCCGCAGCGTTATTCAAAACACTCATCAGTCGGTCGCTTTCCTTAAAAAATTAAACGAGTTATATTTGTCATTCCAGTTTGGTCAATTTATTTCAATTCACAATTCACTTCAATCAAACTGTATTGTTTCATGCCAATGAGTCGAATCCATCCACCCCAGCATGAGACACTGTACATCCGCAAACAAGGATGCAATAAGCAAAATAATAGGGGAGAATTCCCCGCAATGGACGCGCTCTCTCATCACTTTAATTTTCCAAGGATCTTCTCGAAAACCACACGGTCGAATGGCTACGCGACCACACGTGAATACTCGTAGCGAGGCTCGTGAAAATCGACATATCGTATACGCGAAGCATAATGTCATGGGATACGCTCACGTGCGCACGTGAAGGGTGAAAACGGTGAGAAGAATATTCCGATGGTGCACCCGCAGAATGCACAATGCCAATTGTAATTTGAGTTCTTGTATTAACGTGCCAGGGCGCGCACCCACCGGCATCAAGATCGGTGAACGCGGAAGACCTTCATCCTAGAAATCCTGGAGAAATTTGCCCCGGACGGAGCGAGGGAGAAAGAGAGAGATTCGATGCATTTTACCACAGCGAGCCGCCTATCTCTTCTCCTCTGGCATATTCCCTCGGGAGCATTTTCCATCCTGTTATCTGCGGGATTTCTCGTTCCCGACATTGTGGCGAGGTTCGTTAGTCCGAATAGCTCCAGTTGCTACTAAGGGTTGTAAGTGTGTATATATATATATATATAAATATATATATATATATATATATATATATATATATATATAATGTATACAAACTCGGACCTAAAATCTCTACTGGTGAACTGGTCTACTGGTCGATGATTATAATCTCAAACTCACGGCGCAATTTCACCCTACGAATGTTATTACGCACGACTTTTTCCATGATTATTTTTTCACGATTCTACGAGCCACGAGGGAGGCAAAGACATTTTAAACAGTGAATCGCCTCGAGATAAAGACCTGTACCAATTATGATTTTTTTTATTGACGTCGTATACAGGGGGCGTTTTTCGTGGTGCTTTATATGGACGTTGTGAAGGTAGCGATATTTGAGGATAGCTTTAATGAGGGGAAAATATCTTCATCTTTATTTTTTTATTTCGTGTATCTTAAAGGCAGAATTTTACAGGTGGCATGCTGAACTGAGTCGTGGCATGTTCTGATTGTGCATTTTTTGATAGCGCTATGAATTACTTTCGGGGAAAAAAATATGCGCGTGCTATTGTTAAATCGATAAATATTCCGATATCTCAAGCGCGTTGACAAAAAAAATATTTGGTTTTACCGTCCAATTCCCTTCTTCGAACCGTCAGACTTTTGTGAGAATGTTCTTTTTTTGTACGATCTTATCTTTTATATGAATTCATATTCCAATGCTTTTTTACAAAAGGGACGTTCGTGTAATGCGAGGGTTTTTTAAATCACGTTACCGTCAGTTGGTAAATCGTAGGGTATTTGAAGGGTGCTGTATCGAGGTGACATTACTTTCGTCTTTATACTTTCGTTTTGTGCTTTAGCTCAAAGATAGATTTGATATTTTTCTTAGGGGGCAAAGCATTTCGCAATTAGAAGAAATCCATGTTTTTTACGTTCTTTTTAAGGGAGGTCGCCACTGGGACAGGCCAAAAGAAGGTCGTTTATTCCGACTGTATTTTGTCTCTTAGATTACTTATTTTGGATTTGGAAAGAAGATATGTCATCAAGCATACATTCAACTTATTTTGTGGCAATTATCATTTAAAAAATGAACTGAGACAAAATGAAATGAAAAAATGAAATGAGAAAAATGTGGTCCAATAATTGGATCGATAACTTAACAATGGTTAGTCTGAAAATGTAAAATAAAAATGTTTTATAATCTATAAGTAGAGTTCTCGTTGACGTAGCCGTTCTTCGAAAACAAAATTTAAAAAATCGCTGGTGCTTAAAAGAAGTGTGATTTTGGCGAAAATGTTACTTATGTTCGGGGGCTTCAAAAATACTACAATAAAAAAAACGGCTATGTACAACAATGGCTACTGCAATTACGAAAATATTTATTTTCTAAAATTGAAAATCGGACATTTATAGCTAGAGTTATGATTCCGACCAGGTCAAGAGAAGTCGTTTCGAGAAAAACGCAATTGAAAGTTTTAGTATATATAAATCGTTGCGCCACCTGCTCGCACTAGATCGTCTGTAACTTGGTCAATTTTACATATTTTAACTTCAACATTTTTTCACATATTTTTTAATATGTATACTTTGAGAATATGCAAAAAAAAATGTTTTACCCGTCACAGTGGCGTCCCCCATTAAGGCGGGATATACATTTGGACAGGAAAGAAATAAGCGATATTGAGGGATTTTTTAAACTAAGAAATAATTATTCTACGATTATCAAACATTAGGTATACTTTAATAGTATATTCAAGTATACAAAACAATTTTTCAAAATTTATTCATCATCAAAATGCCGGAGCTATGGCAGAGTGCTACAGCAAGGTCGCCGCGGGAGTTGCGAATCAGCGTACAGCCTAGCTTCCCGTATACTTTGATTTTCAAAAAAGTTCAAACCTTTTTTCCGTTAGAACATGTATAGTTTCCATGTGACCGTAATTAAAATGAAGAAAATGCAAATTCAAGAAAATGGCACGCATTTACAAAAAAAATCAACATTTCACGCAACATTTCTGTGAAATGTGGATTAAAAGAGTCGTTTTTTCCAATGTTTCAAAAACAATTGTCGTCAAGTAGAAGGTTCCAATATTAACAATTTTTCTATATATACACACACACACACACACATATATATATATATATATATATATATATATATATATATTTCTACATTAGTAGAAAATATTCAACATATATAGTTCTATCGTTAAAAGAAAAAACAAGAAATCGATTTTTTGATCGTTGTAAATGTATATCCCGCCTTAAGGCCTTAGGTCACTCTAGAAGCCGAAAAAATAGGCTTTTTGGGGATTTTTTTTTTTCAGAAAAACTACAAAATAAATCGCGATTTCAATAAAGGGTGTTTCTTATACATATCAATTACTCTATACAATCGTTTTTTTAAAGCGATTTATTTCAAAATGGCGGCTGTGCAGTGTTTTTGCGATGACGTCTTCTTTTTCCCAGGGTCCACGGCCGGACAAACAGCTCCTATAATTTTTTAATTACAATGAGCCAATGCATTTTTTTCCATTATAAATATTAACTGCTATAGAAGTACGTAGGATTTTTTCGATAAATTGTTTTTTGGCCAAACGGTGCACTTCTAAAGCGGAAGGTGAAAAATTTGCCTAAAAAATCGTCAGATAATTGTTAATAACAAATGAACTATGCAATATAAAAAAAAATCCTACGTACTTTCATAGATAATGTATTTATCAAGATATATTCAACATTTCAAGTGAATCGGTTGAAAATTGTCAGAGTTATGTTTCCGGCCAACTTAAAAAATGCCGTATTGAGATAAACCCACTGAAGTTTTGCGTTGTACAAAATCATGAATAATTTTGCAATACCTTAAATCTGCGATGTCTGCGCCATACAGTTGGCCTTCCAGATTATCGTCCTGCTCTTGCATTTCTTTTCTGCTTGGTCAAGAAAAAAATCGATTTTTCGAAAATTCTGGTGTGGCCTACCCCCTTAATTGTGCCCTTACAAATCACGTGTACGAGTTTTTGCACTGTTTGCTCGTTTGTCGTAAAGCGAGGTCGTAGCAATTATTTCCTCGTATTTTTCTTATCTTGATACGATGGGCCATAGATCGAATCTCCATCATCCAAGATCCAGTTGTACATATACGCACAATCGGGAGGGTCTCTCTGGTTCGATTTGCTCGGATTTTTCCTTCTCTCCCGCTGACAATGACTCACTGTGGGTACACGCTATTTTACTTTATCAAGATCCCACGAGTATATGGGGCTAGGGTTTTTCCTTGGGGACGTCGGAACCCTCGTTGGTCCCTTGGATCTCTCAAAATAACTCCCTCCTTTTTCTCCTTCTATCACTCTCCGGTGCTTCCAATACCGAAACTGTCGTTATCTACTGTGCTCCATCCATGCAGTCTCGACGCTCCAAAAGTTTCCGATTGTACGGGGCTCAGAGGCGTCAGAAATTTTCACTCGACCGTGATGAAATGAAAACTCATCGAGATACACGGAAAGATGACTCACTCGCGGACTTAAGTTATGCCGGTTGTTTTACATCTACATGTCATTCTCGACGAATTACATCGTCAAAGAGATAACGATCAAGATCCCGAGACCCTGAAAACTCGCACAGTGCGAATGATTAATTGCTCTTGCACCAAGACATTTCACTTCAAAAGTGATGATTGAGCACTTATTCTCGTCTTTCGTCCTGTCTGCCTTTCTCGAATACGACGATCTTCTCGGTCTCTTATTTGCGGTTGGAGCCTCTAGACGCTTCATCCTCGTAAACCTCAAACGTCATGAGTCACCGGTACGTTGTCTTCTAAGGGCAGTCGACATTGTTGGGGAAAAGTGTCAAGTAAGTCTACCTTCGTTTTGCCGAATAAAGCTGGCATTTCATGAGCAGTAAAAGGCAGCAGCGTTTCAGTAATTCGCTAGATTCGGTTTGGTGATTGTGAGTGATCAACGCGATTATTCGACTAATTCTAACAACAATTGGTAAGTGACTAAAATGCTGCTACTTTTGGCTGCCTTTGAGGTGTCACCTTAAGGGGTTATATACAGTCAGGAGGCCCAAAAAGATCGATTTTTATAGAATTTTTCTTGAGAAGACCTTTAAATCTATTAATCTCTGGACTGGATCATCTCAAATGAGAAAACCAAAAATATTTCGTTAATATAATGGATTATCTTGTAATTGATCCAAGGAATAAGCAAAATGATATTTTTTTGACAAAATGGTCAAATGGGGGATTAAATAAAAATTATTTACTTAAGTCACTATTTATAGACGAAAATGGTAGTTAAAAAAATGTCCTAAACAAATTGTCGGTCTGCGCTGTTGATGAAATCGCGGAGATGGATCGTCCGAAACAAAAAATCAAACGGTTTTAAATTCAGTATGTTAATGGCTATAGCGCATATCATACAGTTTTTTATATATGCAAAAATAACAAAAAGGCGGACATGTTTCGAGAAAAATGTTTTTTCACCGTTTTTGGCAAAAAAATAGTTAATATCAAAATTTTAAAAAATCCTCGATATGCGATATAGCTATAGTTGTAAAGAAGATGTGGTTAAAATTTTATAAGGCTCGGTTCAGTAGTTTCGAAGATTTTATCAACAAGCCGTCGAAAAACGTTGTTTCGAGAAAAACGCGTTTAACGTTTGTTTGGCTAATGAATACATGACATTTTTTAAAAAATGTATTTCGAAAGTGTATTTATTAAGTGTAACAACTTTTATATCAATATCTATAATATAAACCTGTTTGAAAAGTCCAGAAAAAAACCTTTTTAGCGTCTAAAGTGATCCGCGTCCAAAGCCCCCTTAAAATAATGTAGTGCAGTCAAATTCCCCGCAAATATTCTTTTTTGGCACGAAATTTGTCACGCTCAACACTAGGAAACGAAAAATTGCTGACATTTCGGCAAAATGATATATACTAAATTTCAAGCTTACTCATAGTACTTCTTTAAAAAAGTGTTACCATTCGAAACTACACGCACGCGGTTGTGATACAGCTATCTGGTGGGACACAGCTAGAACTTATTCAACGTCCTAATATAATTATTCAACGGGTGAGTGAATCGACCCCAAATTTCGGATACACGCTTAGTACAAATGAAGTAGCAATGCATCCATTTTCTATAACCACGGTAACTTTTCCGTGACTGGTATGTTCACTAGGCAAGATAGAAAATCTCCAAAGCACATATCTCCAACCTGTTACAAATCTCCACTGCTAATTTCAAAAGACAACAGTATCAGTATGAAGGTGCAAAAATTAAACGCTGGAAATCAAAATTACCTTCCCTCCTGTTCCCCGGACTACCAAAGTCATTTCCGTTACATGGATAGAAAACAAATATCCACCATGGAGTATGTATTTTGAAAGGAGCGGACGTGAAAGTTTCATCCCCGGTTTGCTCTCGCGACATCTTGATCACACCCTTCGTCGTTGGGCGACAAGAGAACTCGGCAGTTGCAAATGTACAGTGAATCATCCACTTGTTAGAGTAGCCTTCCCTCCCCGCTCTCTAATTCTTCCCCGGCGAGAGTCTGTGAAAATTATTGCGAATCGCGTCTCGGGATCTGGCCTGCGGAATACGATTTTCGCGTTCCTTTCGAGGGTTGTTCCTGGGATTGCTTGCAAAAGAGAAAGCCAGAGGGAAGTGTACGAGCGAGCTGTGGAAGGAGATCAATGCGGGGTGAAAACGGCGAGAGGAAGAGCGGAGGGGGTGAAAAACGTGAAAGTAACTTACTCGGAAACTCGGGGGTTCACTGGCCGAACCAACCCTCCGTAGCGACAATTACTTGTAATACTGTCAGCCTCCCCGGGGCGCTTATGGGGGGGACTGGATGAGTTTCGATGTGCTGGTAAGTGTCGTAAAATGAGATTTTGAGAGACTCGCTCGATGGGGCGTGCACTCTCGATCAAAAAGAAATAAGAAGGAAAGTTATTACCGAGCAGGACGAGTTGAACGTCTGTACAGTGCGTCGTTGCGGTGTTACCAGGAAGAGGAAATAATTTTTGACATTCGGTGTACTGCGCCTTGTATGGAGTATTATACGATCCAATGTATACGAATCGTCGTTGATTTTCCCCTCGTTCAGACGTCTCACCATGAAGAAAGTCTCTGGTGTTCCGCCTTAATAAGAGCTCAGCTTTCCAACAAGAATGAGGGACATGTGTCACTCGCACGCTCTCGTTTTTCACGTTTTCGGCGCCTACGGGTACTAGAAATTGGAGGAACACGCTATAGGACGAATTATTATTGTAGGATCAAGGGAAAAAAGGAGCCCGGAGATTGAACCGAGTCACCCTAATTCGGTCCATTTATGGAGGGCCTGGCCAAAGCTTGGAGTATTTCGGCAGATGACGGAATTGACGGGTTCGTTATGGGGATAGAAAAAAAACCATTGCTCGCCAAATGTCTACTTGTTCGGTGTTATCATCGATGTGCTATGTCGAACACTGCACGGTTTAGCTTCAACATCAAACGAGTTTTTCCTACTCGCTGAAAGAATACTTGACGTGTCAATTTTCTTGTTAGTTACACTCACCATCGGAGCCATGTGCTCAGCTTGTGGATCGCGTCTATGACGTCTCTGACGTCTACCTACAGCGTCTCCTACACGTGGCTTACACCACAAATACCCTGGTGAGTGGGTAACGTTGATGCTAGCAATTTGGAAATTAATTGCGAATTCACCGGGTTCATGGCTGGTGACACGAGCTGATTAATGTTCAAGCTTTCACCTCTCTCTCGTGCGCGTAACATCGCTATCCTGCTCTCTGCCCTTTCCATTCCTTCGTCGACCAAGTTTTCCGCTGCGATATCTCTCTGTCCTGCTCCCCCCCCCCCCTCTCGCCCTCTCCCTCTCTCTCTTTCCGGAAGAGTTTGAGCTCTCCTCGCGCTTTCGTTCTCTCGAATCCAAACCCCTTTGGTTGGCGTGCGCTCATTCGCTCGTACGATAAGTCCTGTGGGATAACAGCCTCGTGTTTCGGATAACAGGGAATATCACGGTACACCCGACACCATGGAACACACCGCATTCTCTCCCCACCCCCTTAACCGTCTCTCGCTCTCTGTCTCTCAACGTACTCGTGACAAATACCCCCCTGCCGTATCGCTCTCTGATCTATATAGCTTACCCCGTGGAAATACTCCATTGTGTAGAGCACACTATGAAGCTCTGTATGGCTGTACGAGCGTTTTCAGTACACCGCGAGTGTAGCAAGCCACAACCCCGCCTGACCACCCCCGTTCTCCGCAGCAACCAGGATTATGCGACATAATCACTGGAAATCGGAGATGCCTGGCTGCACCAGGCGTGTGACGCTGTGTAAATGTATCGATACTCCGCCAACATGGAAAACATCATCGCGAGCTACTGCTGAGAATTACAAATGTTCGAATAAATTCGCAAATCACAGCCAGCATTATCGATGAAGCACCAGCGGTTTATTGTTGAAGGTATCCGATAGGACAGCCCTGCCCGAGTCGAATTTTTCAGCCTATTTTAAAGGTCTTTGATCCTGTGTCAGTCTCACTTGAGTCTGTTTACTGCTAGAAGTCCTACTATGGGCCGCCACATCCTCTTCCTTTGCTGCTTACCTCCTGCATAAGCCCTTATACTCCTACCTAACCTAGCTGAAGTCGTTGCAGCTCCTCTTTTGATTGCGTTTGGACCTATCGCGCATTTGGCTGTTTCGACGAAACGAGGGTGGGGATGGTCGCATTCGAAAGAGCGGGTCTGATAGTTTTCAGTAACCGTCATGCGTTGGACTAGGTAGGACCGCGCGTTCGCCGTAGAGGCCTACTTTTCCAATGGCCTCTCCATTATCTCCACCCAGCGAACCTTTCGCATTCGCTTCAAACTTGCCCCTGCAGCTCCAGCAACTCTCCAAAGTGGAAGTAATGGATCTTGGGCAAACAGTTACAATATTTTTCATAGGAATTGCCCTCACGTATGCATGTATACGCGGATCCCTATAGCAGGCACGCGTGCATACGTATAGGTACTAGTATACGTCTGTTGATGTATGCTTAGGCATGTATGTGTGCGGGTATATACGTGTGTCTACGCATGCACGTATTCAGGCATATGTATCTCTATATGCGTAATAGAGTGTACGCGTGTGCGTGTATACATGTGCCAATCGACGTCCTCCTTAGCGCCTGCAAGTGGAGAAAAGGGAAATTTGTTCCCGTTCTAAGCGTGATGTAGGAGCTCATTTTATATTGAATACGAAGCTACTTCACTGCCTTTATCTTCTACCACTCTGAGGATCTGGAGGGGATAAATAGGCTGAAAATTTCGGCTCGGGCATGAATACTTGGATTTCTCGACTATCCGAAAGCTACTTCTTGCTCTTTGTTTTTGATTCGCAGTTCCGAATATTCCACGTAGCCGTGTGAAATATTGAAGCTGTGGGAAATTGGATTCCCTGGCACGGAAAATTGAGTCGCCTAACTGCACTTCGCTTGGAAGCGCCAGCTGATTTTTATGTGTCGTTCATGAAGAGGCCGCGTATTCGTATTTCCTCCTCGAGGAACGATCAAGGCATCGACGAGACCGGGGGGAATAGGAAATTTTTCGTACATACATGAACGGCATAATGCGGCGGTTATTATGTTAACGGTATACAGGAGGGAGAAAACGTGTTGCGGAAGGTATACAAGGGTAGATCCCAGTGGTCCGATATAGGCTCAGCAGCTTCTTCTCTCTCGCTCTCGCTGTCTGTCTCGTCTTTTGGGATAAGGGATGGATAAACGACATGGCTATGGAGGAGGCATTATGCCGTGCAGCAGCCTGTGAAAGGTGCCTGAGAGGCCGAGAAATAAAGTACAGGGTCGAGGCTTCCGGCTTGTTTGGGTTTGCCCTCCCCCGTTTGGGTTAATACGGCCTCGAGACAGTTTTAGGCGAATCATTAAGCGAGTATTTGGACTTTGGGATTGTCGTTGATGATTTTTAAATGCGATACGAGGAAAAAGTTGGGCCACAGTTTTTTGTTGGGTTTGGGTTTAGAATAGCAAAAAACACTATGAAGGATAAGTGTCAAGCTTTCCGGATGCAAGGAGAGAGACTGGGGAGAATGGGAGAGACGCCGAAGACGTGTACATCTCTTTCTTCGCTTTTTCGATTCCGGCACCACCCGTACACAACTCCCGATCTCTACTCTAAACAGGGCGCAACGTTTTCAATTTGCCGGGCTCTCTTGTCCTCTCTTCTGCCTCCGGATGTTCGCCTCGACTGCCGTGCTCACGTTGAGAGACGTTTTCTCGTTTATTTGGCCAAGCCACTCACCAGCCGCGTCAGAACACACATGCTCCGTTACCAACTGGTCGACAAACTCTTCTATCCAGCAACCCCTCGCAACGGTACACTTGTTTTATTTTTCCGACCGAAGCCTCATCCCTCGCTGGAGACTCTTTTGAGAACATTCCGACTTCGCGCCTCGTGCGCTACTCTCCACCTTGTTTTCTGCTGACGAAATTCAACGAGAGTGGAGGAGGATAAAGAGTTTCGAAGGGTTGCGAGAAAATCAATACAATTAGTGACGATTGAAGTAGTTGGATAATAGATTTGCCGGATACACTCGAAGCTGGAAACGTCTCTTGAGGAAATAGGTCTTGTGAAGTCGATGCCACGGCATGTACAACGCGTCTTCGGGTGAGGGGAATATCGACCTTACAAGGAATGGTTGCGAGGTCGATCTCTGCGATTTCTATTAAATTTGGCATGATTGTAGAATTAGTGAAAATAGGCGACACGTATTTTTTTATATCTGCGGAATCCGATTTTTACGGGGTGAAACGCACCCTCGAAAATAGGGGTGTTTTTCGTTTTTCGTCGATAACATTATCGTTCTCATACCCAATGTATAGTACACGAAAAAATAAACATTCTTGCCATTTTTCATATCTCGTACCGTTAAAACGTCATCGACGGACGAAAAACACCCCAATTTTCGAGGGTGCGTTTCAACCCTTAAAAATCGGGTTCCACAGATATACAAAAATACGTGTCGGCTATTATTACCCATTGTACAAGCATGCCAAATTTAATCGAAATCGGAACGATCGATCTCGCAACCTTTCATTTTTGAAGATGCTTGAGGTAACATGAGATGTTGCTTGTTTGATTATTTTAAAGAATGACAGATATCGCTATCTTGAGACCTTTTGAGGGTGTATGGGATATACGATGATAAGACGTTTTATCCTCGTAAACCTCAAACGTCATGAGATGGTTTGTTGTCTTCTACGGGCGGTCTACTGAGCTGAGGAAAAGCGACAAGTAAGCCTTCCTCCGTTTTGATGAACAAAGCTGGCATTTCATGAGCAGTAGAAGGCAGCGGCATTTTAGTAACTAGTGAGGTACTAAAATGTCAGTTGGGTGATTGTAACTGATCAACGCGTTTATTCGTCTAACGCTAATAACAATTGGTAAGTGACTAATAGGCTGCTACTTTTGGCTGCCTCTGAAATATCACCTTGAGGATGTATGGGGAACACAATTCTAGGCAAGACTAGTCGAAATTCGAAATTCTCGAATGTATATCCTAGCTATAAAGTAGGATCAGTCGTAAGTGACATAGTGTGTAGGCAAAGACACACAATTAACTGTTGAAGGTGTGTGTGTGTGTGTTTTAAATGATCGTTTCGCCTGTATGTGTTAGTATTTAACTTCATGAGGGCGAAACTCTTGAGAGTAAATCTACCAGGACTCATGACTACTGAGATTTTCAAGCCGCTTAACTGTTCACAGCAGTACCATATAGGGTGTCCGAGTGTCCTGGATATCCGAACGAGAAAATGATCAGAATTTCCTAACCCCGTGCGGAAATTGAGTTGGGGCTGTGATCGGGCCCCAATAATATTCCCCTAACTTTATTCGGGCCCTAATCTGGAAGCCACATGAGGGCCGTTAGCGGCCGGTCACACTCTGTCAACAAGGGCCATTAAAGGTGCAACGACCGGGGCCTTATAAGTTGCCTTAATGGCGCCTCATCAAAACCATTTTAGCGCCCTGAAAATGCCTCAACGGCGCCTCATCATAACCATTTCAGCGCCATAAAATATCCGTATCAGTGGATATACGTGTATGTTAAATGCGTCAGGGTATATCTGTATTTGTTTTTATTTAATTGTTCATGCGCATAGGTGTGGGCGCGAGTACATGTGTATGTATGTGTGCGCGCGTAGAAATGTGATTGCGTATTTGCATGTGAACATTTATGACAAATTGCCATGACAAAATTAATACAAAAAATAATCCATTCTAAGGAATGGATGTGTAGTAGAAATAAAAAAAATATATGGGTCCACTGAATCACTAGAATCTATTTCCATTGAGGGAAAGATCTGGAAAACAAAGACCAATTTATTTACTTATCCTACACAGTCAGATAAAGTTTATGAATGGGAAATATCAGCGAAGTCTTCAGAAGAAAGAATTTTCCCTATGATGAGTATTGAGCGGAAATTAGTTGCTATAAAAATGTCGAGAAAACCGGTTGGGACTGTTCACACTTATGCGCTAGCATTACTCCATGTATGAGTGAAACCATGAGTAATTGTTTGTATCTATGTAAAAGGTTTCTTTAATTTGATAATTAAATACTGTCTGATGTTTGTCTGCATATTTGTGTTCATCGTTGATTTTTTATTTGCTAATGCCCTTACCCTTTTTCCCAATTTGCGTTCGATAATATTATTCGATCGATGTATATAATCGATTTGAATAATTGAAATACCATCAACCATGTAGCCTAAGCTATTTATACTGGTTTATCGCTATAATAGTCAGATCTGGGCCTATTATGGAAATCCGTACTTGTTTATCCTTATACTGGCCAAGTCTGGGCCTATTGTGGAAATCCCTACAGGTTTATCCCTATAATGGCCAAGTCGGGTCGTATTGTGGAAATCCCTAAAAGTTTATCCCGATAATGGCCAAGTCTGGGCCCATTGTGGAAATCCCTACTAGGGAAAGCACTAGGGAAGCCCTGAAAGGCCCTTATTTTTATTAGGGATGCCCTATCAGTTTTCCGGACGGGACGTTGCGATTAAACGTTAGGAATTTCCTAACGTTGCGATAATTATGCACTGTCGTCGAATATCCATAAGTCGAATATCCATAAGTACGAATATCCATAAGTACGAATATCCATAAGTCGAATATCCAAAAGTCGAATATCTATAAGTCGAATATCCATAAGTCGAATATACATAAGTACGAATATCCATAAGTATGAATATCCATAAGTCGAATATCCATAAGTCGAATATCCATAAGTCGAATATCCATAAGTCGAATATCCATAAGTGAGTACAGAGTAGAAATGAGTGCCAGCAATGGCGCGAGTTAGAGATAAGTGGGTTTGTTTGGGTTTGTTTTTTGGGCATTTGTTTGGGTTCCCTCTATACTCACTTTTCCTCTTCCTCCCGCCATTTCTGGCACTCATTTCTACTCTATACTCACTTATGGATATTCGTACTTATGGATTTTTGGCTTATGGATATCCACTTATGGATATTCCCTTATAGATATTGGCACTTATGGATATTCCCTTATAGATATTGGCACTTATGGATATTCCCTTATAGATATTGGCACTTATGGATATTCGTAGTAATGGACATTTGGTTGTGGAAATTCGACTTATGTATTTTCTACCCCAATCATAATTACGTAGTGAATGATTTTTCCATTTTGTAAAAAGTTTCCTTTATACACAAATTACCCATACAAAATATCTAAATTATTCTGCCCCTTTTTTCATCGTGCTCGTTCTCATTATATCCCATAGTAAAACAACGTCCAACAAGACCGTATGTAACTACTACAATTTAAAAGTGTTTCAAATTAATAATGCTTCAGCAAGTCATCGGATCGACCCTAAATTTAGTAAACATGCCTAGAACAAACGAAGTACCAATGCGTCCAATTTTTATCGCCGGCGGTAGAACTACTGCAAGACTCCCATGCACCCTGAAAGTAAGAAGTTTCTTTGACGTCCAACAGCCGACAAATCAATTGTGATCCAAAGTTGTGACGGTTCACTGTAATATTACTCCGGGGAATATAATTAACTGCTGCAAGGAAAATCACGAGTGTCAACGCCACTTAAAAGCTGGTCTCCATGAATAGAGCAGCAAAGCAGATTAGTTCGAAGCAGCCTCCCCTCTCACCAACGTCTCAAAATATATACCAGATTCTGTATTACCCTGTACATGGCATTTGCACCGGAGTGCGAGGGTGAGAGGGATGAAGCAACCAGAGTGGAGAATGTCTCACGTGCGTTGTGGCTACTCAGCCCTACGCGATGGAGATGGCATTGAGCGATCATCTCATCTCGAGACGGAAAGTTAGATGAGGAAATTTGTCCTCACGATAGGTTTACTGATAGTTTGGCAAACTCTTGCCCGGAGCTCGATCAAGACAGAAAGAGAGGCAGGTGGCGAGCAAGGAAGAGGGATAGAGACACCCAAATGGACGAATCCGTTGTGAGCCATACGAGAATCAGACTCAAAGGTCATTTCTATGAAAGGTGCCCGGTATATAAATATAAACGTAATACATCTGACAAGCAAAAGGACGCAAATCGACAGCCCTCGAGACGCACACAAATCTAGGTCAAGTCCTTCTGCTCGTTGACAATCGACACCGAGAGGTTGGAAGATCTCTCAGGTTTTTCCCTCGACATACACTCATTTTTATTGCTTCCGCATCTTCGCTATGGATACTTGTACGAAACTCCGCCGAAATGCCCGCGAGGAAACGGACCAACATTTTTTTCGCAAGCAACAATGCCACTGAGAAATACGGGCAAAGAGAAAAAGTAATTTCGGGGCTCTCCAGTGTGAATGACGGGAGTCATTTTTTCAACGCCAGGTGAACCGACGGAGCGATACTCTTGAGTGTTGCTCGGGCGATTGAAAATGGAGCCGGCCTATTAACTCTTGATAGGGCAGAATCCTCGAGAGTTTGGAGGAAATAGTTCTTGCTACATCTGGAGCGAGAATTGAATTATTTTCTCGCCATTCGATGCGAATTACAAAGGACCAAAATTCATTTTGCATCGAACTGGATCTTTTCGAATCTATTTAGGGGAAGAATAAAAAAGCGTTGGCTAATTTGACATTTGTGAACTCAGGCGGCTGATTTATTTTTTATTTTGGAAAATCGATTGGGCAATGAAGGTTGTGCCAAGTAGCAAAATTTTACTGGGTGAAGAAACGGTGGAAACAATATATCAGCTTAGGGGAGGACACCACCGTGACAGGCCGAAAAAGGTAGTTTTTTCCGTTTTTTTTTGTGTACTGAATTATTTATTTGGTATTTGGAAAAAATATATGTTATTATGCATACATTGAACTTATTTCATGTAAATTTTTATTTGCACAAGTTTGAAACTAACAACGTTATCGAGGTATAATAGAACGTCTGTGTACAAAATGTGATCCAACGGTCGGATCGATAACTTCAGAATGGTTGGTCTGAAAAATAAAAATAAAAGAGTTTTTTATCTATAGAAATCTATTGGGATGTTCGATACGTGATCGCTGTTTTTTTTCGTGAAAGTTAATGCTTTATTTAAAAAAATCATTCCTAATGCTTTCAAACGTTTCGAAATTGTTGTGCGATCAACTTCTAATGATTCTCCCAGTTCAGCTAGCGTCGGACATGACTCTTCATGAAGTAATGCCTCCAATTCGAAACATAATAATCGTAATTTTTGAAGCGTCTAAACCAATCTCTGCTTGTTGCTTCCGACAGAACATGAACGCTGTAAGTCTCAACAGGAATTCTGTGTGCTTCGGCTGCATATTTTTTGTTGAAATAAAGTAGTGCAGTAAAAATCTCCGCAAATACTGTTTAAAAAAAAACAGTTTCTGTCTTCTACAAAAAACAATGTCTTCTACGAAAAAAGAAAAGTTATTTGCACTTCGGCAAAATATCATACACTGAATTTCAAGCTTGCCTATAGTACTTCTTTATAGATGGATTACCATCTTAAACTACACGCACGCAGTGTTGGTAACGCCATCCGTTGGAAAACATCGAGATCTTATTCAACGTCCTAATAGTTGTCGTTACAACTAGCCGGTTTGCAAAAAAAAAAAAATTTGCACAACTGCGGGTGTTTAACAAATTCTAATTTTGGCGACATTTGTGCTTTCATTCGGGGGCTTTAAAAATGCGAAATTTAAAAAACAGCTACGTACAACGATAGCTCCTGCAATTACGAAAAAGTTTCGAGAAAAACGCGATTGAAAGTTTTAGTACACGTAAATCGTTGCGCTACCTGTTCTCCCTAAAAGTACGTAACTTGGTCGATTGTCAATATTGTAACTTGAATTTTTTTGTACACATTCTTGAATATCTATACTTCGAAAAAAGGTTAAAAAAAACGATTTTTCGCACCCGTCACAGTCGTATTCCGCCTTAAGGCGTCTTCTCACTTTAGACACTAAAAAAGGCTATTTTCATGAATTTTTTTGATAGGTTTATATCATAGATATTGATATAAATATTGTTACACTAAATAAATACATTTAAAAAAAAACATTATTTATTTAAGTCACTATTTATACACGAAAATGGTAGTAAAAAAAATGTCCTAAAAAATTGTAGGTCTGCGCCGTTGATGAAACCTCGGAGATGGATCATCTGAGACAAAAAAATCGAACGGTTTTAGATTCAGTATGTTAATGGCTATAGCGCATATCATACGATTTTTTATACAAGCGAAAATAACAAAATGGCGGACATTTTACGAAAAAAACAGCCAAAAAAACGCGTTTTTTATCACCGTTTTTGGCAAAAAAAGTAAATATAAAAAAAACATTGGTATGCGCTATAGCTATAGTTGTAAAGAATATATGGTTAAAAATTCATAAGGATCGGTTCAGTAGTTTCGAAGATTTTATCAACAAGCCGTCAAAAAACGTTGTTTCGAGAAAAACGCGTTTAAAGTTTTTAACAAGCAGATGAACGTGCTCAGGTAGTGAACTAAAGGTCACACAAAAATACAATTAGACTCCTCCGATCTTCATAAAATTTTAGTATGATACTTTTGAATATGTATACTTTGGAAAAATGTAATTAAAAAATCGATTTTTTGAAAATTGTCATGTGAGAAGACGCCTTAAGACGTATTTTTAAAAATATTGCAACGATCAGCTGCTCCGCAAGCAGAATTAAAAAACGCAAGATAAAACAACCTTTCCCAAGCTCAGAGGCTGCTCGAAAATTCGTGCGAGGATTACGATCTCGTTGAGCTTCCAACTAATCAGCCCCTATGCGATTGATCGACGGCATCGAATGGAAATTGATGCGCGATCGAGGATCTCTTATTTACCGGTTGGCTGAGCTTTTGATAAATATGAATATTCGTAGAGTCGACGTACTCGAGACGTCGGGAGATTGGATCGACGCTTAACCAGCCACGTCTATATACGCTCTCGTTGACGACGAGTTATGACGGGAGTTTGAGACGCACGGGCAACGCCCAACGACGCACCTAATTGTGGAGACGCTTCTCCACTTCTCGTATAACGGCGGCGCGGGCTATAGCGGAGTTGGGTTAGAGCTTAAGGTGCGATGGCAAGGGTGAGAGTACGAATAAGCGAGAAAAGTACGCGGGAGGATGGCAAACGAGTCGCAGTGGAAAAAAAAAGAGCTGCAAGGGATGATGGCAAACTTTCCGGAGTGATAGCAAGTCTCAAAAGTGCCTCGCGAAAGATATAAGTATGAGAAAACGGGTTCGAGAACTTGAAGTTTTCCTCTCGTTTTTGAGCGTCATTCGATGCGGACAGAATGCACGAGGATATGCGAAGATCCGATGGTATCAGATCCAAAAGAAAGAAAAAAAAAGTTCCGTAAGCTCGAGAGCAAGAAAAGATCCTCTTTCGAAACTTTTCCCGTGTCACCATAAATTATCGGCAATCACATTACCGAGCTGACACGTCACAATTCACCGTCCAAAATTGCACCGCGGACTATCGAATTTTCGGCACGTCGTCCTTTGAATAGCAAGAAAAAAAAAACATCATCGTAACTGAAGCGCGTTTGAACTTTTTTGAGCTTTTTTACCGCCAACAACCAATGCCTGTAAACCTTTAGGGTCCTGGTATTTTTTATGGTTTTTTTTTACAGGGGCTAGGGCGTTGAAGATATATATAACAAGGGATCGGGATCAGTAGCTCGTTTATCACTGGAAGGATTCCAGACGTCCGTCCGGGCGAGTAGTCGTCTTCTGTAACGTAACGTGTACCTAGTCTAGTGCCTAGTCCTCATTCCTCCGTAGCAGCGCCATGAATTTATCGGTTTTATAATTAAGCAGGTCTCGCAATAATACCGTCGAGTAACTCTCCTCTAATTTATATCCCGAGACCCGTCGGTCCACCGTAGGGATATTTTAACCTCGCTCGCAAGATATCGCCGGGAAATGCGAGAATTAACCATATGTAAACTTTGTGTCAATGGAATTCTCGCCGTTTTCTTTTTCATCGGTTAACTTTTTTTTTCTTGTAATTACCGCTTGAAGAAGAGTTCGCGTTTTGCCGTTATATTTTTTCACATTGCCGGAAGTGCGCTGTCCCGAGAATTCTGGATCCGCTGCTTTACCTGCTGCAAATATTTCCTCTCTGGTGCTCGATGGAGAGGGGGAGGGGAAGAGATTGGTACTTTGATTGATAACAAATTTCTACTTTGGAAATTATAATCAGGCAACTGAAAATTTATAAATAAAATGACAGAAAATAACCGTAATACACTAGACGCAAATAATAAGATATTATCGAGAGAGAGCGAGAGAGAGAGAGAGAGAGAGAGAGAGAGAGAGAGAGAGAGAGAGAGAGC
Source organism: Ophion ellenae (assembly GCA_963210295.1). Classification (NCBI taxonomy): domain Eukaryota; kingdom Metazoa; phylum Arthropoda; class Insecta; order Hymenoptera; family Ichneumonidae; genus Ophion; species Ophion ellenae. The sequence continues at coordinate 26,240,312 of OY723391.1, read as the reverse complement.
GAAAGAGAGCTAGTGCTAACCGAAGAAACTTGCAGATTACGATGAAAGTAAAAATGTAGAACAAGAATTGTAAATCGCAACAGAAAATTACGGAATCCAAAAAAAGTAACATTATAGAAAGAGATTTTGAAGCTATAATTGGTATTTTTCTTCTAATTATAATTATTAGATTGTCAGACAGAGAGGGAGAGATAGAAATTGCGATATTTAATTTTTTATTGAGTTTTACTAAGTTATTGACATTTTATTTATTATAATTATAAAATATATTAGTTTCATTATTATAACAATATTTAATCTATTAGCATACATTGGAAGAAAGTTTGAGGCAAATAACGATCAAACTAAAAATGAGGAACAAGAATTGTAAATGGCCATGGAACATTTCAAAGTATAACAAAAGTCGAATTTTACAACGAGACTTGATAATTGAAATTGACATTTTTCTTATTAATTTTATCATCAGAGAGAGACAGAGACAGAGATTGCGATATTCAATGTTTTATAGTGTTTTATTGGGTTATTAATATTTTATTTATTATAATAATATAATATAATCGTTTAATTATTATAACAATATTTGATTTATTAACATGCATAGTAGGGTGGCCCAAATATGAACTCTATTTTTTTATATATATAGTCTAATTGGTGTTTGTTACAAATGAGTATAAAAAATTATTCAGAAAATGTAACACTGTCACAAATGTAAGAGATTTTTTTTGGCGGAAATTCTGACTTTTCCGAAACCTTGAGCGACCACTAAATATGCATTGGCCAGCTAGAGCTTGCGCGAGTCTAATTTTAAAATTATAACGCGTAAAATTGATGGGAGAGAAGTGGACGAAAAAAATCGATTTTTTAATAGAAATTTCCATTTTTGGGAGGCTTAAGCGACCCCTAAATATTTGTTGACCGCTCGCAGCTTACGCGACAATTTTTTTTCGAAAGAAGATAATTGTATGGTGAGAAGAAGGAAAAAAAATTGAGTTCAAATTTAGGCCACCCTAATCCATAGGTAACAAGTTTAGAGAAAATAATGATGAAAGTAGAAATGAGGAACAAGAATTGTGAATCGCAATAGAAAATCATGGAATACAAAAAATATTGAAATAGAACAAGATTGTATAGCTCTAAATGGTATTTTTCTTCTTATTATTATTATCAGAGAGAGACAGACGGAGAGGGAGAGATGGAAATTGCGAGCTTTAATTTTTCATTGTGTTTTATTAAGTTATGAACATATAATTTATTCAATATAATAAAATATAAAAATATAATATAATAATTATTACAACATTTAATCCATTCAATCCGGTGGTACCAAGTTTGGGGCTAATATTAATGAAAGTAAAGATAAGGAACAAAAATTGTAAATCGCCATCGAAAATTATGAAGTATAACAAAAATAGAATTATACTAGAATATATATTATATCAGAGAGGTAGACCGAAAGAGAGAGCGGGAGAGACAGACAGTGCGATATTTAATGTTATATTGTATTTCATTGAGTTATTAACATCTAATATATCATAATAGATAAAGTAATGTTTAACAATATAATATAATAATATAATTATTATAAGAATATTTAATTTCTTAAATTCCATTGGTACAAAAATTAAGGCAAATAACGACAGCCACATTAATTTAACCGTTGAATAACTCGATATTGGCTAAATGAGACAGAAACTGAATTAGAACCATTGCGTCGTAAATCGGACATCACTATAAAACGCTACAACGCCAATATAATTATATCAACTAATTATCATTTTCTTTCAAATACCCAATACACTAATTACCTGACGAAATATGGAATTTCGCAACTCAAATAAAGAAGAGGGAGAGGGAAATTGACTTGTGCAACGACAACGCGCAGTCCGCCAATCCCTTGTGGATTCAAACGTAGTTAGAAATAATACGAGTGTCTGAAACACAAGAATATCTCGAGGGGTGAATTTTTTCCAGAAGTAGGAAAAATTAAGGACAAAAAACCTATTACGAAAGAGAAAACTAAGAGCCGCGCGTATACTCGCCGGTATGAGACTTGAGAAATATTATAGGGCAAGAGCAGTATTTTTTTCTCGTACCACGCTTTCTCATCTCCACAGCTTGCGGAACACTTTTTTCATCATCAGAAATTCTCGCCGCACTGTCTCAAGAGCATTTTCTCTCCTTCGTTCTCTCGCTGTCTCTTTAAAAAAAACAACAATATTATTGCTGCCGCTTTGTCTTTTTTCCCTCCCAGGCAGAAATCAACGTGGCAGAATGTTTCGTACTCTGACACATTAACACTGCGAAACCCACAAAAAAGCTCACTATACGATGTATACAGATTGGGACTACCTTAAAAATAAAATTTGCGAATTAAATCTTAATGCTTGCTCACTGTCTCAATACTTGGGAGAAATCGTCGCCCCCATGTCACATAAAAACTTGGGGGCAATTACAAGAGATTCGTAAAAAAAGATTGATGTTGATGATCATTTAGTCTTTCTTATTTTTCGGTTTTGTGCATATACGTTTTTGCACTTGGCAAAATTGCTGGCCTTTGAAAATTAGTAATCTCACCATTTAGTGATAAGATCTTTGAAGAGGAGAACCTTAGTTTTAGTTCCGTTAAAAAAAATGGTGATTTTTTTTCGCAGTTTTATCTAGTTTTTTCTTCAAAAAACGGCAACTTTCCGAAAAGCCGGCATCGTGCGGCGTAACTCGAAAACTATGAGATTTGGAATATTTAGTTTAACAACAAGGAGTAAAAAGTTGTATTTTGTTATTCTGGAGTCACTACGTTTTTTAAAGATTTTTTTTCCAAAATTTCTTCGTATCGTTATTTTTGGTTGCGGCCGTAATTGAGGCTAAAGGGGGTCCAACGAAATAAAAGTTAAATCAAAAAGTTATCGTGGGAGAAGTGTAAATATCGAAATATCACTGTTCATATTATTTTTGAATAAAAAAATGTCGAATAAGAATTCTAAAAACAATTCTAATGTGTTAAACATTCAATTATGTACTTTTTCTCGTCTTGACATTTGTATTGAAACATCTTTGTTTCAGAGTAACGGCAACAAATTAATGAAACAAACCGTCGACTATCAATCAAAAATAATGATACAAAGAAATTTTAGAAAAAAATTTGGTGACTCCAAAATAACAAAATACTACCTTCTACTCCTTAGACTAAATATTCCAAACCTCATAGTTTCCAAGTTACGCCGCACGATGCCAATTTTTCGGAAATTTGCCGTTTTTTTTCAAGAAAAAAACTAGATAAATGTGCAAAAAAATAATTGCACAATTGAAAAAAAAACCAAACTAAAGCTAACGGTGTCCTTTTCAAATCTCCTGTAATTAATTGGTGAGATTACTATTTTTTTTAAGCCCGGCACGTGATTTTGCAAAGTGTGAAAATCGTGACATACCGGCATGTTCAAAATGACGTACCGAGTACAAAAAAAATCGCAAAAATAAAAGTAAAAAAGAAACGTGAAAAAAAAGAAAGAAATCCGCTTCAAAACCACGTTTGGTAAATTGGTTTACGTTTTCTTTTACATACGATCACGCATAACTCTGACAAATAGTAACCGATTTCGATTATTTTTTTTCATTCGTTAGTACGTACGCCCAAGGTGGTCCCATACAAATTTAGTAAGGACCTTGTGATGAACTTCC
>OY723391.1:26176637-26231637 GCA_963210295.1 Ophion ellenae | reverse complement strand
AAGAATATATTCACCAAATTTTATTGATCTATCACCATTTTGCTGAAGCTAGTGTACCTCCTTAACAAATCCCAAGGAAAAACGCTACGAGCGGCTGGAGGCGACCTACGAACAACCTGCTTCTCGCATGGTCAGCTCTATATCGCCTGCTCTACAGTGACCAAACGAGATTTTAAAAAAATTTTAACCAACGGGGAAGGAAGAAAAACGTGAAACGTAGTATACAATGAATTTTTGTAAGATCATATGAATTTTAATTTTCGATAACTCATTCCAGAAAATAACATATTATCCAAAATTCGAAGGTTTCATTTTAGTACTTTTTTATTTAGTAAAGTTAAGATCAATCAATGTGATTTCCATTGAAATTTTTGTAAATAAATACTGAATCTATCTACACTTATAATAAAGATGTAAGGGACAAAAAATTATTATATATGGAACATAAATTTAAAAAATAACCGAGGTGAATTATCAAAAACTGTGGACCAAGAGAGTAACTATTTCAACTGGTAAAGCGCGGGCGAAGCCGCGGGCCCAGGCTAGTATATATATATATATATATATATATATATATATATATATATATATATATATATATATATATATATATATATATATATATATATATATATATACACACACACGTATATATATGGGTGTATATATATGTATGTGTGTATAGTACGTTGGTAGAATAAGAATTGGAATGAATTATATTATTTTAATATAATTTTCCAACTATCAAATTGTCCGAAAACTTTTGACCAGTTGCGGAAACATTTTCCAATATTTTTTTTTGCATTTATTGTACCGCATATCCGTATACATATATATGGATATATACACTACCGGTCAAAAAATTTCGATCGCTTTGCATAATTGCCAAATTACCTTAGAACAATAAAATGAATTCCATTTCTCATTTCACGAAGGTTGCTCTAAAAAATGCTGCTCAATTCGTTGAGCTGCGATCACTTTGCAATGTTTGGCAGAATTTTCGAGTCGGACCATCGATTTTAGCGATTTCTTCCATACTCTGAAGATAAATGTTGAGTTTATAGGAATATTTTGAATCAGCATTTGCATTTTAAATACATGAAAAAACACCTGCGACGGGGAACTTCTAGTAAAGGTTAGTTGACCACATTCAGCTTGCTATCTGTCAAAAATGCAAAAATACGGAAAAAATAATTGTATCCCCCCTTGAAAGTGTCAACGGTTTCATTTACTTCAATGTATTCCTTCCCAATGTGGACTGAGAAAAAGAAAATTAAGGGGTGGTTCATCCCTTCATTTTTTTCAATGTACTGATAGTGAATTTCTGAACCTTTCTCATGAGAAGAACTTTCTTTTGCGTTTCTATGAAATCGGTGGACCGCTTGCCGGTAAAACTGCAAAATCAACCGTTGACATGCTGAGGGATGGTAGCAGCCATCAAAATAGTTTTTCTACCGATTAAAAAAACGTATCTAATAGGTTTGAATACTCGTCCATATATTTGAGTTTTAACCAATTCAAAGATGGACAGCAAATTCATGTTCCTTTTGAACAGAAAAATACGGGGATGTTATTTATTTTCATTCCAATCAACGGACCAACACGGACCACGATATGATAGCTAACAGGTTGCATCAATAATTGGTCGACCAGACTATTCAAAGCCGATTTGTGTAGCTGTTATTATCGGACGGCTCAAATTTTCATCCACCAAATTGGCCCTACCAAGCGATTCGGTATCGACATTGAGCCGAACGTTGACGAGCATGGAAAAACGTGATGCAATCAGTGCAATCTAATTAATGATGCTACGGAGTTGTATCCGTCCATAGGACGGCAAGGGAAAAAGGTTACTCAATGGCGCTTTTTGCGATCCAAGCGAGGATCTTTCTATTTCTTCCGGTTGATAGTCCAACCCTGTTCGCGAAACGAAACGAGGAAGCCAGGATTAAAAGATTAGGTTGTCCAATATCGGTGGACTCTCGGTAAGGTTTAAACGTACAAGGAGGAAGGCGGAAGAGGAAAAAGTGTCGGTGAACACGCGTACCACAGGATTTTCTGGCGCCCTTAGACCGCAATGTTTCTCTGCGACCCGTAAAACAATTCTTTACGTGACGTCATCTCGCCCTGTCAACACTTGTCACCAACACAAACAAATACAAACGCGCAGCACAAACAGGCACTCCGTTAGCCGGGAGTCCCTCACGGCGGACGATCAAGAACGCAATGTTTTCGAATTACGCAACAAACTGCCGTCTACGCGGCCAGTCTCGTCCTCCGAAGGAAAGGAACCCTTTGTATCCTGCCTCAGACTTTTGGTTTATTCGCCCCTAGCCACCAATTAACCGTCTGGTCTACCACTCACGCAACGAAATAACTTCACGCGACTGTTTTAGAGACCCTTTGTTCTCTTTTTAACAAACACATACGTGACGAAGGGAAGAATGTTCCGTCGCGTTCGAGAAGATTAAGTATGTTGCCAAAGTTTGCCCAGTGGAACACATGCTGTCATTGTGGCGTCCGGTTCTTTCAAAGCACATAGCGTATGGATCGGTTGATGAGGTAGAGCTTTGTGGAGCTGGAAGCGTTGATTGAAACTTGTACCGGATGGTTCCGGTAACGTTATATGGACCTCACTGACTTTCGACGGCCACTTTCCATTATTCTCCGGAATAACTCTTCCAAACGTAAAAACAAGCATCATCCCGGGTAGTCAAACTTCATTATCCAAGATGATCCTTCTTCTGGTGAAGAATGGAAAAGTTACTGTCTCCTAAATGGGACCTGGTGCTACCATATCCTCCGCAAGTTGTACTGAATGGTTCCGGTAACGTTATATGGATCGCACTAACTTTCGACGGTCACTTATCCATTCTTCTCCAGAAGAACTCTTCTAAACTTAAAAACAATCATCATCCCGGGTAGTCAAAGTTCTCTACCCGGGATGATGATTCTTCTTCTAGTAAAGAATGGAAAAGTGATTGTCTCCTAAATGGAACCTGGTGCTACCATATCCTCCCCAAGTTGTACTGGATGGTTCCGGTAACGTTATATGGACCTCACCGACTTTCGACGGTCACTTTTCCATTCTTCCCAGAAGAACTCTTCTAAACAATCATCCTCCTGGGTAGTAAAACTTCACTATCCGAGATGATCCTTCTTCTAGTGAAGAATGGAAAAGTGACTGTCTCCTAAATGGAACCTGGTGCTACCATATTCTCCCCAAGTTGTACTGGATGGTTCCGGTAACGTTATATGGGCCTCACTAACTTTCGACGGTCACTTTTCCATTTATCTCCAGAAGAACCATTCCAAACGTAAAAACAATCATCATCCCGGGTAGTAAAACTTCACTATCCGGGATGATGATTCTTCTTCTGGTGAAGAATGGAAAAGTGACTGTCTCCTAAATGGGACATAGTGCTACCAGATCCTCCGCAAGTTGTACTGAATGGTTCCGGTAACGTTATATGGAACTCGCTAACTTGCGACGGTCACTTTTCCATTCTTCTCCAGAAGAACTCTTCTAAACGTAAAACAATCATCATACCGAGTAGTAAAATTTCACTATTCAGGATGATGATTCTACTTCTGGTGAAGAAAGGAAAAGTGACTGTCTCCTAAATGGAACATGGTGCTCCCATATCCTCCGCAAGTTGTACTGGATGGTTCCGGTAACGTTATATGGAACTCGCTAACTTGCGACGGTCACTTTTCCATTCTTCTCCAGAAGAACTCTTCTAAACGTTAAAACAATCATCATCCCGGGTAGTAAAGCTTCACTATCCGGGATGATGATTCTTCTTCTGGCGAAAAATGGAAAAGTGACTGTCTCCTAAATGGGACATAGTGCTACCAGATCCTCCGCAAGTTGTACTGAATGGTTCCGGTAACGTTATATGGGCCTCACTGACTTTCGACGGTCACTTTTCCATTTATCTCAGAAGAACTCTTCTAAACGTAAAAACAATCATCATACCGAGTAGTCAAATTTCACTATTCGGGATGATGATTCTTCTTCTGGTGAAGAATGGAAAAGTGACTGTCTCCTAAATGGAACATGGTGCTCCCATATCCTCCGCAAGTTGTACTGGATGGTTCCGATAATGTTATATGGAACTCGCTAACTTGCGACGGTCACTTTTCCATCCTTCTCCAGAAGAACTCTTCTAAACGTAAAAACAATCATCATCCCGGATAGTAAAACTTCACTATCCGGGATGATGATTCTTCTTCTGGCGAAAAATAGAAAAGTGACTGTCTCCTAAATTAGACCTGTCGCTACCATATCCTACGCAAGTTCAACGAGTGTTAAAACACGCGCCGACAGCAGGATGGAAGGATCAAGAGAGTTTTGATCGAATTGAGGATGGCGACGAGAGCAATACCGGCGAATAATTCTGTCGATTATAATTCGAAATCTCCCCATGGAAAATGGATTGAGAGGGTCTGAAGGTGGCATTTCAGATAGCTCTGTCGGACCTGCACACACACACACACACACGTGAACGCCCAACGTTCCATTGTAGGTTCGCGGATAGGCGCGCCCAGTCGCACATATCCAACGAATGTGTAGCCGTACGAAATGTCATATATACGGGGGTTGGTGCGACAGCTTACTGCTTATCGCGAAGCGGGGCTTGTTCGAGCGTTCATACCGCTCCTCGCGAGCGGAGCAAGGGTGTCTACACGATTGTCGCGTATTAACACACTCGGGGACTCGAAGCCACAAAGGGCTCGAGTAAAATGAGCGAGGGTGAGAATGACGTGGATGAGGAAGAGAAAACCAATGACGAAGAGAAGGCGCGGGGCAGAGGAGAGTGACGGAGACGAGATGTAGGATCCGTGTGCGTTTCCTTCGCTGATGCTAGCCAAGGTTCCCAAAGGACGTATACCAGAGGAACGGCAATGAGAATTGCATATGTATTATATGCGTGACTCCGGTGAACCAGCTCGTTTGCCCGTCAGACACGGGAATGGACCGACGAGAGACGAGTGGAACCCGTTAGCCGTGGAGAAAGCGGAGGAGGTTGAGTACGAAGAGAATGAGGAGAAACAGACAGACAGACGCACCAGTCGTTGGCCCAGACTGTGGCTAAAGCGCGAGTCGCAGATAGATGAAACATTTTCAGGAAGTGGGAATGGGTTGCGGAGTCGCTCGCGCGAGCCGCTTACGTCTGCCCCGGGATCCTTGCATCCCCCGGACTGTTCACAATTTCAAGGCAACACGTTCAACACTCCCGGCCCTGTTTACATGTACACACGTATGTACATGCGCCTGGCCGTGTGTGTGCGTATACACTCGAAGCACAGGGCTGCTCAAGCGTATTGCGTTAACGCCGAGGGTGCAAACAGCCCTTATGTCTCTTGAGTACAGTCGAGCTAATAATTAAACCGTTAAAAGCGCTCGTTAAAGCGACGAGAGCGCTCAAGTTCTCCTCTAGGGCTCTCAATCTTCTCGCCAACGTCGTTATACCGTGCAAGATAAAGCGATGTTCGAGAAAATGTTTTTTTTTGGATATTAGAAGATAGGTCGGATACGGAAATGGCTTTTGCTAGTTGACAAGTATCCTAGGAACAAGGACTGAGAATCCTTAAAGTTCTACCATGCAGCGTTAATGGTCATAGTTGGAAAACGTCAAGATCCATTTACTTCGACTTCAAAGTCTTCGGTTCTTTCGACTATATTAATCCTACTTGTCATACAACTATGATTGACTTAGTACAGGTTCAGTTTGGTACCTTTAGGTAGGTAGATTTAGGTGCTCCGGTAGATTTAGTTCAGTTTTAGTTTGGATCCTCTGATAGGTTCAGTTTAATTTTAGTTTAGATCTTGCGATCGGTTTAGTGTAGTTTTACCTTAGATCCTCCGATAGGTATAGTTTAGTTTGCGTTTAGATGCTCCAATAGGTTCAGTTTAGTTTTAGTTTGGATCCTCCGATAGGTTTAGTTAAGTTTTAGATTATATCCTTTGATGGTTTTCGTTCAGCTTTAATTTAGATCCTTTGCTAGGTTCAGTTTAGTTTTAGTTTAGGTCAGCCGATAGGTTTAGTTTAATTCTAGTTTAGATCTTTTGATAGGTTTAGTTTAGTTTAGATTCTTAGATAGATGTAGTTTAATTTTCGTTTAGATGCTTCAATAGATTCAGTTTACGTTCCGTTTGAATCCTTCGATAGGTTTAGGTACGTTTTAACTTAGATTTTTTGATAGTCTTAGTTGAGTTTTAGTTTAGATCCTTAGATAGGTATAGTCTAGTTTTCGTTAAGACCCTCCGATAGGTTTAGATATTCTTCCAAGTTTAATTTAGGCACGTCGAACCATACCGGAGTTTTTCCTACATAGGATGAGCATCAAAGTCTTATCCTATGTAGGAATGCATCGGATCAGAATTTGGATGAACCTCGTATTATTTATAGTTTTTATATATTATCCAGTTTTTATTGCCAGAATACGATTTCCGATGGCGCTCCGTAAAATCGAAGGCGACCTTCATATTACGACGATGGGCGTGATTAATTCATGGCAGGATTGAAAGTGGCGCTTTGCACACCGATAAAATCTTTTATGCGAACGGCACTCGAACGCACACGGATACCCATAGAGTTTCGCGACAAACGAACCCTTTCAAGCTCAGTCTGGCGTGGTACGTAAGACCATTAGAGGCTAAATATTTGATTGAAATATTACCGTCGCGCGGAGCTCGTGGGTCACGGGCAACGAAGGGGGCCGGAGAGGAACTCCGAGCCTGCTCGCTCGCTCGCGTGCCTCTAAGGAGCTTTTCTATTGAGGATTCCAGCGTGGCACGAAGCAAGCCCGAAGCTTCGAGAGTTTTGTTCCTGTAATTCGCAGAAGCTCGTCACGCGATCCTTCCACCACGGAAGCGCGCTCTACGATGAAATAAGCTGCACTCTATCGACAACATTACGAGATGCGTGGCCGTCGCGAAATCACTCTTCCTCGTGATACAAGAGAAATGACCGGGGACAATCTTAATATTGCATTACGGTCTTTTTCCTTATGCCGATTTGGGGATAATGTGTCCAGCTAGAGGACGACAAATGAGTGGTCATTGTTCCCTCTGACGGAGACAAAGTACTCTTCATTTCACTGACCCTATTAAAGACCCTCGATTTATTTCAGCTATTAAAAATCTAATAAATTATATAAAAATATAAATCATATATTTTTCTTAACCGTGAACCTGCTGGCGCACAGTAGGAGAAAAGCCCAAAAACCTGGCCAAAACCCCAAAAAATAAATTTTCGAAATAGGGTCAGTTGAGTAGTCATTCAGGTAGAGGACTAGTAACTGCATTCTATTGTGGAAGGGAAAGCCCTTTAAGTGTATAACTGCGCCGCAGCGTCAGTTGGCAGTGAGTGTTCGTGAAGAGTGTACGTGTCACGCGCTGAACAGACGAAAATAACGCTGACTTCAAAAACCCATAACTTTAAAGTGACGGGTTTAATTTCAATTCTGCAACATGGATACGACTTCTGGAGGTATGTAGAACATGTTTTTACATCGGTTGAATCGAAAGTTTATGTATAAATGATTGAAATGTAGTATAGCCTTCGGCATAAATAAAATTGAATAATTTTGAAAACTTATATTTTCAACGGTCCGAAAAGTTATATATTTTGTCACATTTTGCAAAGCTCCTAGTCTCGGCCTTTAGTTTAATGTATAAGCTTTCGAAATTTACAAGAGTTACCTGCGGAAAAGGTGCGTCTTGTCCGTTATGATTTTTTTCGCATCGTGCGGTAGCCGAGCGTGCACGCGGCACTATTGAGCAGCCGCTGCGCCCTACCTGAGAATGGGTGAAGTAGCATCATAACGGACAAGACGGCTGTTATACGCTTGAAATAAATTATTTTAATATATATGTATGTGTATATATATATATATAAATTTTCTGTGATTTAATTATGATATATACGTATGCATATATATATATACATATTAAAATCAACCACATAAAAATTTCTTAAATATGAATGAAATGTTATAACATTCGAATAAAATATTTGAATATATATATATTATATAGTAAGCAAAGCTTTCTTTTAACCAAATCCATGTCAATATTTTCTGTCTAATTTTCTTAAAATTATTTCAATTATTGCGGTTATTTATTTGGTAAAATAATGTACATTGTTCAAGTTTTTGTATTAATTGAAAATTTTATCTTTTCCTGTAACACCAATTTTCTACAATTTTATGTCTTTATTACAGGATCCGGTTACAAAGAATTGGTGCTGACAAGGAAAGAAGTATTTCTGATAATCAGCGAGCAATTATCCGATAAATTCGCTTCCTTGATCGAATTTATGGTAGAAAAAATTTCCAAGGACACCGGACGTACAGTTGTAGTGCCTGAGGACTCGAAACAGACTTTTTCGATACTCTTCAATTAAATGAGAACGAGGTGGCAACAAGCTCACAGAAAATCCTGTGTATTTTTCAAGAATAACGGTGAATGGCTTAGCAAGCAGGTATGTTTTGCCGCACCTACAGACACTGTAGTAACAAGCCCGGGTAATACGGGCGGCCGCCCGTCCCTTGAGTTTACAATGTCCAGTGAAAGATCTAAACGAAGGAAGACCCAAGATATTCGTACATCGTTCAACTCGGTCGAGTTAGCATACGCTACTCAGATGAGCCTTCGCTCTTCAGGACAATCCGACGCCGCAAAAGTTATTAAGGACGTAACAATGACGAGTCCTTTAAGAGCTTCCAAGTATCGTAAAGCTTACTCAGCAACGGATGAAATTACTTTATCCGAAGAGGCTGCACTTTCCGCTATGATTGAATATAAATTCTCCAAGAGTACTTACCAGGGAATGAGAAGATTAGGGAAGGAAAATAACTGTAAGCTATATCCGTCTTACGAAAAAGTGATGAAAGCAAAAAAGCGTTGTTATCCACCACGTGATGCAATCAGGATTACAGAGAGTAGTGCAGAAGTCCAACTACAGGCACTATTAGATCATACAGTTGAACGTATTTTACTCGTCCAAAATGTACTCATTCAAAGATTGACTCCAGATAATGTTCGTAAAATGGACTTGATTTGCAAGTGGGGTTGCGATGGAAGTTCTGGGCAAAGTGAATATAAGCAGACGTTCAGTGATGACAGCAAATCTGATGCGCATGTATTCTTTACTTCAGTCGTGCCATTACAACTCGTGTGTTATGATCAACAATCGAAGGAAGAAATAGTTGTTTGGAAGAACCCCAGACCCTCGTCTCCACGATTTTGTAGACCGCTTAGACTACTGTTTCTACGCGAAGACACAGAGTCAACACTTAATGAAGTCCAAATTGTTGAAGAACAAATAAAGTCACTTCGTCCATTCGAAAGTGTAATAGATGGAAAAGAAATCTCCGTAATGTACAAGTTGTTGTTCACCATGATAGATGGTAAAGTTTGCAACGCTGTATCATTGACGAAATCTGCTCAACGGTGCTATTTGTGTGGAGCAACCAGCAAAGATTTTAATGCCATCGACACTGTATTGCAAAGGGAAATCAATGAAACAAATTTGAAGTTCGGATTGTCGACGCTGCATGCGTGGATACGGTGCTTCGAGTATTGCTTACACGTGTCTTACAAACTCGGCATTAAAAAATGGCAAGCTCGAAGTGCCGAAGAAAAAAAAATTACCCAGGAACGCAAGAGGGCCATTCAAGAAGGATTCAAGAAGCAATTGGGTCTAAATATCGATCGCCCAAAGCCTGGATACGGCAGCAGCAATGATGGCAACACAGCTCGGCGATTCTTTGAAAATTCGACGGTTTCCGCTGCGATAACGGGGGTCAACGAAGAAGTTATTAAACGCTTGAACGTAATCCTACAAGTTATATCGTGTGGCCACGAGATAAACTGTGAAAGATTTGAACAGTATGCTATTGAAACGGCAAGAAAGACCGTTGCATTATACCCTTGGTACTTCATGCCTACTTCGGTGCACAAACTATTAATTCATGGTCCAGTGATAATAACTCATGCTCTATTACCAATCGGCCAATTATCCGAAGATGCTCAGGAAGCTCGAAACAAAGACATCAAACGATATCGAGAAGATTTTGCGCGAAAAAGTTCCAGGGTTAAAACTATGGAAGATGTTTTTCATCGGCTCTTAGTTACTTCTGATCCGTACATTTCAAGTGTCAGAAGACTACCACAGAAGAAGCTGAAGAGTTTGTCGCCGGAAGCTGTAGCGATGTTGATCGCTCCTAAAGTGACTGCTGCAGCAGACGAATTTTGCGCCGAGATTGAAGCCGTGCCGGGAGTTGTAATAGATACAAACTCGGATAATGATTCTGACTCCGACTCCGACTCCGATTACGATTTTGATTAAGAATAAAATTTTCTATTTTTGAAACGTTCCGTATGTATTTTGGAAATAAAAATAATAATTGCGTAGAATACACTGTTCACGTTTATTTTATTATGATGATTTTTTTAAATATATTAATTTATCTATTTAGCAGGATACTCGGCCATTTTGTTTATAACAATTTGCTGTAAGCTCTTTGTTGCAAGTTATAAACAATAGATATCGGATTGGTAATCAGCGACCTTGAAAACCCGTATATACCAATTTTTGTCAACATCTGGTAACTTTTTAACGTTCATGTCGGCCATATTGGATCGGCCATTTTTTTACGATAATTTGGCTTGCGGATTCGTAATCAGCGACCTTGAAAACCCGTAAATACCAATTTTTGTCGACATCTGGCAACTTTTTAACATTCATGTCAGCCATATTGGATCGGCCATTTTGTTTACGATAATTTGGCTTTCAGATTCGTAATCAGCGACCTTGAAAACCCCTGTAAGCCAATTTTCATTCCCGTCAAAGGTCATTTGAGGTTTTGGCCAGGTTTTTGGGCTTTTCTCCTACTGTGATGGCGGTTCAACCAATGAGCAGAAGGCCAAAACTTTTGAGAACTTGGTGTAGATACTTGAGTAAAACGTGTCACCAGAGTCACCAGAGAATCAGAAGAATATGGGACCGTCTATACCGGTACGGGTTTTATCCATCGGAAAAAATCCTTCGTCCAAATACTATATTTTGACACCTGGAAAAAGCCCTAAAAATTTCAGAAAGATCGTTGGAGAAGTTTTTGAGACATTTTGCTCGCCAACGTTGAAAACGTACTCGCGAAAAAAAAACGTTTACAGTTTCCAACGACGCTCCGAGCTTTCCGACGGGCATCAACATAACAGCCTACAAATCTGTCACTTTTGATCCGATCCCTTCAAATTTTCAGGGAACATTTATAAGATGATATACTGCCAAAATATATTGGTTTTGAAAAGTAATTTTTCAACATATACTACTAGGCATAACGTCTTACGACGGCTGTGAACGCAACAGATGTTAGGTTAGACTAGCCAAGTGCCAGTAGCGAGTGACAAGAAAGGCTTCAATCGTGAAGGCCAATACGTAAAAACCCACAGGGGTAAACGTATGAGTTCCAAACTGGGGAAATAAAAATACAAAAACTATTTATCCGACTTGAAGAGAATAATTCAAATGGCTGGTACGTTCCCTCTCTGTCTTCTTCAATGTCACAACCTAACAAAGCACGAAAGACGAAGATTCAGTCTGACGACTTTTTGGAAACTAACTCAGCCAAGATTTTCACTTTCTCGCTGTACCCCTTTTTCCCTAGAATATGGAAGCAATGTGTTCAATTCCTCACTAAATGCATCAATGTAAAAAATAAAATACTGAAAGTGCTCTGCCCTGTATTCATCGTGGAATTTGCTCATCTGGGGCAAAATTCCGATATCCTTTCCCATCAACCCTTACCCCGTTTCTGTCAAAGACGCGATTCGATTTAATTTCTGTCTAACGGCCACCACAGTGGAAATCTCCCTTGGCGTTCAGCTGTGTGCGAGGCTCTCGAGGAGGAAAGCGGGAGACGACACTGAAAGTTTGCCAGAGGAAGCGAACGATGCCGCGCTGAGAGGAGGATCACGAGCTGTGTGACGATGGGGGATTCGTGGAATCAAATCAAAGCGTAAACTCGCAACTTTCATTCCGCTCTCCCCGGACTGCGTTCGAGCTTTCTTCTCTCTCTCTCTCTCTCTCTCTCTCTCTCTCTTTCTCTCTCCCTCACCCTCTCACTTTCCCTCGTGCAAAGGCGAGATGCGTGGTTGGAGGCAAAAACGGGTGACGCTGAAAAGGTCGAAGCGACAAAATGAGAAGGAGAAAGTGGAATCACCGTTCGAGGGTTCGAAAGAAGAAAAGGAGGAGCAAAAAAACCAAAGGCATTTCGTTATTGCACAAGCGAAGGACACGACGGAAGAGGGGGTTGGAGGAAGAAAAAACCCTGCGCGACCTTTGCCCGTTTGCTGTATAACGGTATATGATTACTGTCTGCTTCCTCTAGGATCATATGACATTGGTTTGACGACCGCGGACCTCTTCGCCCGTTTTTCACTTTATTCTCACATCCCTCGATGCCAGCACGGCCCTCATCCCTCCCCACAGTGATCAAATGCAGTCCCCCTTATCAAAGTGCCACTACCAAACGGCGCTCCCGCCATGTCTCGATACCATTTTTAGCTTTATTGTTATCCGTGGTCGCCTGTCATTCGCCAACCCCCACGGGAAAAATCGCGTGATTAATCGCTGTGGCCAGATAGCTCCTTGTGCCCAATATCCTTTCGAGGACTGCAGACAGAGACAAAAGGAATCACGTGGATCAACGGAGTTGTTTCGTTACAGGTGGCCAACGAAAAATAGACACGAAACACTGAAATATTTGATCATACGGATAATTCGATGGACTCATTCCTGAAATATCATTATATTTAATTCTTACAATCAACAATTCGTTGGCATCCCCCAATGATGGATTTCATCGGCCCAAGTCATTTTTTGGTCAGTGCGCCGTTCCTCGCAATGGGCACTACATGCGGGAAAAATGATCGAACAAATCTTATCCTCAATGGCAATGACCAGATCTAACAAGGAACATCAACCAAGTGGCCGCCTTCGAATTTGGTGACACTCATATAAAGGGTGTCTTAAAATTACCTGACACTTTTAATTGCGTGCCATCTTTTTTGTGGCGAACATAAAGTACGAATCTTTGACAACTGGCATCAGTTGGCCACCAAGTTCGTGCGATTTAACGCCATTGCACTTCTTTCTTTGGGGTTTTCTGAAAGGAAAAGTGTATGCCAATGATGAACAGACTATTCCGGAGCTCAAGGAAGCAAGTGGACGCACCATTAATGAAATTAGTCCGCAATTGTGCCAAAATGTTATGGAAAATTTCGTCAAAAGAGTGAACGTTTGCAAACAGGGATGAGGCGGTCATTTATCGGATATTGTGTTCCACACATAATCTCCATGTTGGTACCTTATATTAATATAAAAATATTCGTACTTCTCAAATAAATAATACGTTTTATTAATACATTAAAATGTCAGGTAATTTCGAGACCCCCTTTATGTGATAAAGCATTGAAAACTATTACACGTATTTTTTTTTAATCGCAGGATAAACGGTTTTAAGGGGGGAAACCACCCCTCAAAGAAAGGCGTGTCACTCTTCTATTTTTGTTCTATACTTCTACAGTAGATGTTATAATCAATTTAGATTAGAAGAATATTGATTTTTTATTCATGCAGATCGGTGCACTGCTTGTGTGAAACTACACGATCATTCCTCAACGCGCCAATATTCGAGGGGTGGTTTCCCCCCTAAGAACCATTCTTCTGCCGATAAAAAAAATACGTATCTAATAGTTTTCAATGCTTTATCAGATATATGAGTTTAAACAAAATCAAAGGCGTACAGTTAAGCGGTGCGATGCCCTTAGGCGAACAAAAATGGCTGATTCTCATGTTTTCTAAAAATAAAATACTTCATCTTTTTTCAGACTTAGGCTATATTTTATTACTATTTTTGGATGGTACATGGTATTTTTCAAAAATGGTACAATTAGAAACGAAACGATTGAATTTTCCAAAAATGGCTACATTTTGCAAGAAAAAAAACTTATTCTTAATTTCCAAAAAAATGTACGGTCATGTCTTAGATAATAGGGTTAGAAAGATTTATACCAAATTTCATCGGAATCGGTCGATTAGTTTCTGAGCTATACGTCACGCCAGTTTTGGAAATGCAGTTTTTGACCGCAGACGGTGCCGTACCTCTGCCATTCTCAAAGGTTAATAAAAAAAATACGCTGCCACAGCAAAAAGTACCAAAAAAAAATAACCTAAGTATAAAAAATGGTGAAGAAAACTTACTTTTTTTAAAAAATCACGAAAATCAGCAAATTTTTTTCTAGCCTAAACGCATATCCTCTCATAAGCTCCTTGTTAGCCAAGCGAAAGGAGTGCACCGTTTCGTTAAAAGAAAAGGAAAAGAATAACCAAGCTCGTTGAATGAACCAACCAATCGTCGCGAGACTAACAATTTTCGGGACAACAATGACGCTCGTAATATCGACATTAACAGCTGTAGCGATTAACGAAAAGAGCTAACTGGCAGGCTGGTGGAAAGTTTGATGGGCACACACAGCGGCGTCATCACGGGGCACAAGGTGAAACCTTCGCGGGTAGCATCAGTCTCGGAAGAAGACAGTAGTTTTCGGTCGCTTTCTTCGAGGAGGAAATACGACGGAGGAAGCGAAGTTCGAAACGAGCTGAGGAAATCGAAGAAAACGCGCGGTTCGAAGCTAAAAAGTAGAGAGAGAGAAAGAGAGAGAGAGAGAGAGAGAGGGGCGGCTCTTTCCTTGAGCAAACATTTTTACGCTATTACGAGGGATCCAAGGAGTAGATATTAAGCAAACTTGCTTGCAGCTGCAGAAAATCACTCGATGCCGGTGCGACAGTTGCTTGTTCATCCTCCTCCTTCTCCGCCTGGCCCTGGTTGGTTTTCAGACTTGAATCCTTCCGGTGTGTTCGCCAGAGCCAAGATAAATCGATTGGCCCGCGAGCTTTAAGCTCGAATCACGCAACGATAGCTCGAGGGAGCGAGCAAAATCGACGATGGCCTCTCGTTTCTTAACCTCCCTTCTTTACCTTCCTTCGCTTGTTTTCTTTTTCTCTTTTCCGTTTCTTACGTTTATTTTTCCAGCCGCTTTTGCTCTCTTTTTCTATAGGTGCCCCGAGCCTTAGGGGAGCAGGGGGGGGGGGCTGCTCCGAGGAGTCGACGTAAGAAGAGGAAAGGGCTTGTGTACGAAGGAAAGTTAGCTCGGAGGGAAACATACATTTCCGAACTGTCTCGAAGAGGTTCATCCGGAGTACGGGAGTTTGTAAGACGGTAGGAGAGAGAAAGAGAGCGAGTGCACTAAAAGAACGATAATTCAGCCTCTCGACACATTCTTTACGATGTTCCGAATCATATATTTATAACCAAAGTCACCCTTTTGGCGGGACATTCAATGAACTGCCCAATCTTGGCTCTCGCATTATTGGCGTAGACTTGCCTGAATCGTACCTGGGCATAAGTGATGTCATGAATGCTGGATGTGAATCAAACTACTAGTCAGCCATATGGGGTACACGAGAATTACGAAAATTTGCTGTCGCTTGGAAAATTTTTGCAAATATTAATATTTTAACATTTTTACCAATTTTTTCATTACATTGATACTCTGCTGTATTCAGTATTGGACAATTGTAGTCTTGGTACGATACTGGTATGTATAGATAAGCGGGTCTTCATTTCGTAGGACTAAGATTTGGATAAACACAACAACAAAAAATTGTCTTGTACTTTTGGGGGTTTTCTTACAACGGTGGGCGAGAAACGCACCGTTCGACCGAAAAAGGAATACGAAACATATTTTCAATATGCATGAGTGTTATGTTTGGTGCCAGATTGAGCAAAAAAATATTTATGAAATACTCACAGTGTAACGGGTCGAAAAATAGCTGGTTTTTGCGTTTTTTTCTCGCTGGTTAAAACACGCTGATCCCTCTGATTCTTTTTACGTCAAAATACAGCACTCGTGAAGAACAGAAAGTACATTTTTTAACGTAAACAAATTTTTTTGCATATTTTTCAACGGTTGACAATGTCTTCGAACAAAGGAGTCTTCACGCTGTACACGGTTGTGGCCGTAAATATTATCTGAAACGAACATTGTAAAAAGATTATTAATTTTCGTAAATTTGTAAATATTTGTAACTTTGCAAATTATTGTAAATTGTTTAAAATTTTGTAAATTTTTTAAATTCGTAAAAAAATTATTAATTATTAATCTTGAAAGCCGTTATTATCTGAAACGAAATTTGTAAAAAGATTATTGATCAGTATGAAAGCCGTTATTTTGCTATGGAAGTTTTTTTTAAATAAAAATTAACAAAATGGGGGTGTTTAAAAAAAGTCTCGAATTTAGCCTACTTTTCGACCGTTTTTCGTGAAAAAAAAATGAAGAGTAAAAAAAGCTTCCATAGCAAGATAAAGAATGGCGTGAAGAATGTTGTGTCAAGCTTTGAGACAGCTAGCTTGAAAACTCTTCCTTTGAGAGTGTACACCGTTTTGAAAAACGACATTTCGAGGAAAACGCATTTAACGTTTCGAGTGCGGAATTTTCATATAAATTGTCTACTTACGATCAATCAGCGATGCCAGGTCCCCGTTTATAACCGTATATACTATCGGATAATAAAAAAAATCGATTTCTTGACAATGTTACACTGTGATGATTCCTTAATGGTGGCATGCTTTGATTATTAATTTTTCAACTAAAGGTGTTTTTCAAATACGAGCTCAATCGGCCGATTGTTTATCGAGATATCGTGGTTGCCGATTTGAAAAGTATAGTTTCGAGAAAAACACATTTGGGGTATTCCTTTTGCAGAGAGCCGTATTTTGTGGGGCTATAAGCAGGGCCTTTCTGAATCATTGATATATTACAGTGGCGCTTAATAAAAATAAGTCACAATCGATTATTATACTCGACGATGAACTCGAACAAAAAATTCCTCGCAAATTTAGTAGATTTAGACATTTTTACATTTTCTCTGTTTTCGAGAAAATTCTTCTGCTAGTCGCATTTTTCCGAGTTTTATCATTAATATTTTCAATAAACATTCGGTGACTCCCTGTTTTTATTGTTGTCACGCAATTTTTAGCATTTTTTACCCGCGTTGAGCAGTTTGTATCGGGGATCTAGAGTTATTTCTTATATAAAAATGATTAGATAGAAACTTGGCCAGCGTGTCATCTCCATAAAGTGCCGTGTAAATGAGACGATTTTTCGAGTCGTACATTTTCGTTGAAAGTTCGATAGCTTGGCTTGAATATTTACCAGTATAACGAGATGTATTTTTACTTGATTATACACGAAAATCAGTTGATTGTTAAGCATTCGGGTTCGTGAAAGGAATACCTTAAGGGTGCTGTGTCCTAACCGCGCTTCCCGAGCGTACATCTTGTAATTTCTATAACACGACTACCTTAATGAGTGTCACCAAACGGTTTTCACAGGCGTACTTAGACAGGCTTGTAGAATGTAATGAAATAAATATTTATAAAAAAAAAAACAATTTTTTTACAGATTTGTAGACACCAATATTGCGTCAAATAAATAAATAATTTTTTATTACCAGCGCGATTTACGATAAGCCTGGTACGTTCAAGAAACAATATTCCTAGACCGTACCATTTGAATTTATTAAAAAAATGTGCATACAATATACGTGTGTCACCAAACCAATTATTTCGAGTTCGCGTTAGAAAAATAAATACGTTAGTTAATAACGCTAATTGCTTCTGCTTACAACCAAAGGAGATGCAAAAACGACGAATGTGGCTAGAGCATACAATTTAGGCGACTCTACCTCCAACAACCACCCGTAAAGATTCCGGTCTTTCCATGACAAAGAAAGCATAGGAAGCTTTCCGTGGATCTTAAGGAGTTTTGGGACAAATGACGAAATGTTGCCATATGCTTCAAATTTATACAGTAAATTCTTTGTCGCATGCTGAATGCACTCTCCAAATTTTAAATCGACCGTCTACACCGTTTCTATAAAACTTACATTTAAAAAACCACTTTTTAGCATAGGGAGATGCCTACGATCAGATAACATAAGGAGTACATAATGACACTGATGACAAAATTGTCATAATGTACTGAATTTTACGATTTCGTATAACATTTCCGACATTCTTTCACACTTTTTTATGCGTAAAACTGCCGTTCAGCGATAACCCTAGGCTTATCACCGTATGTTGAAAAGACTTTTTTCAATTATAAATTTTATAAAAACGTTGTAGAGGATCAATTCAAAATTTGGAGGGTACTTTCAGTAAATGACAAAACATTTACTGTATAAATTTCAATCAAATGGTAATATTTTGTCAATTGTCCCGAAACTCCTTAAACTCCCGCCTTACCGTCGCTCCTTCAATAATGACATCTCATTATATTCATCCTCATTGTTTCGCGCTGCCCCGCGACTCGCCCGCAGTTTGCTTGTCGGCGATATGGGCAGTAATGGCAGAAAGGGAAAGGGCGCGAAGGAGACTTTGTTTTTTGCGGTTCTACGTGCTCGCAGGGAGCCCGAAGACCGAGGGCGGAAGAGGGTGAGAAGCGGGAGGGCGAGCGATAAAGAGACAGTCAGACAGAAAAAACGAAACGCAGGAAAGCGAGTGAGGAATTCAGTATAAGGTTTTTTTTTTATATTGGGGGTGAGATGAGACAGGCGCGTCATGTGTCACGCTACAAACCCCCTAGAAACACACGATAGTCCAGTAAAAGAGACGAAAACCCAGCACTTTTTAGCGTAGAATATGAATTTTTTACTGGAGATAAATGGTTGCGTACTGAAAGTAACTCCAATAATCGTGCCCCTCAACTCGCCCCAACCCTAAGAAATAGGGGTTGAAAACTTAAAAATCGCCGTATCTCGATAATTAATCGCCCGATCAAAAAATGTTTCAAACAAAAGATGTTTGGAATAATAAAATACGTATAAAGTTATCTGACGTCCAATCCCCCATCTTTGGAAATAGCGGCACAAAGCCACGAGAACATCACTAACCCCCGCAAAGGGGAGGGGTATTTTATTCAAAAAAAAAAAATATTTCCGGAAAATATTCGATTTTTGAAATACGTTTGTTTAGGTTTATTTGGATTATGAAATAAGGTTTGAAATCGTATCCCCCCGACTTAAATATTATAAACAACGTGCCCTGAAATACATCGACTCGGTACAAAATTTGAAACCCCTTTTCCAGCTGAAGCCCCACTTGTAAATGTTTACCCTCCGCTCGCACACGCATCAACCCCGAATTTTCGGATCGTTCTTGTGCCGCTATTTTCAAAGATAGGGGATTGGACGTCACACAACTTTACACGAATTTTATTATTCCAAACAACTTTTGTTTGAAACCTTTTTTGATTGGACTATTAATTATCGAGATGCGGCGATTTTTAAGTTTCAACCCTTATTTCTTAGGGTTGGGGCGAGTTGAGGGGCAACATTTTATTGGGGTTACTTTCAGTATGCAACCATCTACTTTCAGTCAAAAATTTAAATTTTACGCTGAAAAGTGCTGGGTTTTTGTCTCTTTTTTTGGACTACGAGGCTTGCCGAGGTCTAGAAACCCGGCGCCCAGACTATCAATGGACACTGCGACAGAGGCGATCCCGAGGTCATCGCTAGGGGTGAAAGTCCGAGAGCGTATAAGAACTAGAGAGAGCGAGAGAGAGAGGGAGAGAGAGAGAGAAAAAAAGCGCGTTGGTTGACATCGCATCACGAAATACTAACCCTATTATTTATGTAACATCGTAAAACTTGTGGCGTGTTAGAGCGCTATATCGCACGGTTCTCTTTTGGTCTCTGTCTCGCACTGAAGGCTCTCTCATGGGCATTTCGTGTGATCGCCGATTGTCGACTTCTTTGCCCGGGGTTGTGCGAGGTTGAATTCAACCCACGCGGAATCGTCGGCCCGATACGCGGTCGTTAAAGCCTCGGGGAATCGACCAATGAACACCGAGCCCTCCCGATGTGCGACTTGTGTAAAAATAAAAAATACAACAAAACACCCAACGTCAGTGAGGAAGACTCGCGGAAAGCGGAAAGTTTTGATGGTTGAAACAACCCCTGAATAAACCCAATTCCCACTCGCACAGCTACGTGCTCGTTCGTTACATTCTAATCGACGCGTTGTGGTAGCAATAATAATTCTACCTTGTTCACTTTACGCCGTTTTCACGTGCTTGGCAGTATAAGACATTGAAACGCCAGCGAGGAAACTTTTATAGAGACGTGCTCGTAAAAGTGGAAAGTAAAATCTTAAGCATATCCGCACATTGAACATTTCATTTTATCGTTCGGCACTTTATTTTCTCAGCTGCAGTACTCCATGGAGCTGGATTACGATGTGATTGGTGTACACGGTGCGAATCCGGAATCCATCGCCCTCTTGCGGCCACGGGTCAACGTGTCGGCGAGAGGCGAAGTTCCGGTCACCCTCCAGGTGTTCAGAATCAGACTTCCTTGCTCGGGCCTCGTCAGTGCCGAAATACCGATGACCCTTAGACTGAACGTGACGGCACCCATGGGCACAAGATACAACGACACTGTTCTCGTCTTCAAGAGAAACAAAATATGCTTGAAAGGTACCGTGCACTCATATACTGTTATTTCGAGTATTGGAAAAGCAATTACGCTTTCACATTTTGGGATCGTAATTACCAAGCCGTCCAGGCTTGAGCTGGATAAGCTCGGGTGAGACACCATCATAATCACGTAATTCGATCCTGGTTGATTAAATCCACACTATCAGCCGCCATACAGTCAAGAGAAGTGCAAAGAGCGCGATAGTGGACCAACGTGTGAGTTGTGTGCGTGTGTGTATCAGAGGACTACGTGCACGGTGATTCGGAGGATAATGTAATGCCGATGTAGGTAATCACCGGATAACGATTGAGGCTAGGGAGGTGTTGGTATCGAGTGCTATGCCTGGCATGAATAGAGCCCCGACGTGGTTATAGTATCGGTTAGGGTAGTGTTGCATAGTCCACGGATAACCACTATACCTTGACATGTATCTTATTGGATCAGGCAAGCGCGTGGATAACTTAATCGAAGGATATACCGAGTTAATTCGTACCCTCGAGCTAATCAGTCCCATAATTGGTCCGAATTTGATTATCCCACCCCTGAAAGAGGAAACGCGTGTAATCTAATCCGCCATATCGACGTCGACTAGAGCCTGTTGACCAGCCATCTTTGTTTGGAAGGGACATTGGAGAACCGACGAGTCTGGGCGTCATCATGGCTCGGGAGCTTGGCATGTCTTCTCGAATAATCACTTGGATGCTTAGTAATGCCAATGGCAAATGGATTATTCACCATCCCAGTGATCAAGATACTCGACGCGCAGCTTGTTTCGTTATTCTTGCTTACTCATCGTGACATCCGAACGAAATGGAACTTTGTCTTTAGTCTGAGAGGAAAATGATGCTTCTTTCGCGTCAGACGTCGTCTTCACGGTGGAGAGTATCGCCGACGCCTCGTTCACCGTCTGTGATGGAAACTGAGAACTGAGTGCTAACAGAAGCAGATCCGGTTACGGGACGAGACGGAACAAGGAAAAGCAATCCGCCGGAAGCAAAATTGAATCTCGTCGTCGTCGTTGTCATTGTCGTCTTCTTTCCGGGTGGCGATTGAGGGAAGGCACCGGGGCCAGAATTTAATGAAAGGGATCACCGACTTTCGCGAAGCCATCGAGATCAAGAGAGCAAATTTCTGTCGCCAAGAGATCAAGAGTTCTTCTTTGCTTCTTTTCCTTCGCTCCGCTGTTGAGACTGAACCCTGCCGACAAAGTTCAACGTCTCAAGTTTCGACTCTTCGTGATTATGCACATCTCGCGATAGGCGAGACCGGAAGCAAACAAGAAACGAGACTGGTGGGAGGTGGAAAAAAGTCAAATCACCAAATGGTCCTCCGGTTTTCCGATAACGCATTTTCCTTGGTGGAAAAGCGAAAATTACCCGGGGGATTTTAATGCGAGCGTCTAAAAAGCAGGGAAAAGAGATAACGAGATTTCGCAGGATTGGAAAACGCGGCAAAGAGACGTTGAGGGCTGCGGAGGTTCGCCGAGGGATATAATACCATGCCGGTTGGGTCTACGTTCGTGGGTGATACGGACGTTAATCCCCGAGTCCGCAGGACTTAATTCCGAACGGGCGTAAATCTCGGTTAGCGACTGTTTGAACGAGGTTGACCGGTCACCGCATCGAAAATCCGTATACCATATACTTCGTTCGCGAACTCGAAGAGAGATTTCGTGAGGCTAACTCCTCTGCCTCCAGCTCCCTCGCTGGTCTTATACGCGGACCCAACTTAACGCCCCCGTGACTTTCTCTACAATCCTTAATTTGCCCCGAGTGCGGAAGGTCCGACGACACGCAGCCCTATCGGCGCGATTGCATTTCTCAATGAAATCCACCAACTTGTCAATCGCGCACTCTTCATTTCGCATCGAAATGACTGATGGTTGAAATACCCCATATCATATTGTTGAAGAACCCCGAGTCGAAATTTTCAGCCTACTTTGAAGGCCCTTGATCCTATGTCAGCCTCACTTGAGTCTGCTTACTGCTAGAAGTCCTACTATGGGCCGCTACATGCTCTTCCTTTGCTGCTTACCTCTTGCATAGGCACTTATACTCCTAGCTAACCTAGCTGAAGTCGTTGCAGCTCCTCTTTTGATTGCGTTTGGAACTATCGCGCATTTGGCTGTTTCGACGAAACAAGGGTGGGGATGGTCGCATTCGAAAGAGCGGGTCTGATAGTTTTCAGTAACCGTCATGCGTTGGACTAGGTAGGACCGCGCGTTCACCGTAGAGGCCTACTTTTCCAATGGCCTTTCCATTATCTCCACCCAGCGAACCTTTCGCATTCGCTTCAAACTTGCCCCTGCAGCTCCAGCAACTCTCCAAAGTGGAAGAAATGGATCTTGGGCAAACAGTTACAATGTTTTTCATAGGAATTGCCCTCACGTATGCTTGTATACGCGGATCCCTATAGCAGGCACGCATGCATACGCATAAGTACTAGTATACGTGTGTTGGTGTATGCTTAGGCATGTATGTGTACGGGTATATACGTGTGTCTACGCATGCGCGTATTCAGGCATATGTATCTCTATATGCGTAATAGAGTGTATGCGTGTGCGTGTATACATGTGCCAATCGACGTCCTCCTTAGCGCCTGCAAGTGGAGAAAAGGGAAATTTGTTCCCGTTCTAGGCGTTAAGTAGGAGGTCATTTTCTATTGAATACGAAGCTACTTTACTGCCTTTATCTCCTACCACTGTGAGGATCTGGAGGGGCAAAATAGGCTGAAAATTTTGACTCCGGACTATCTGACGGTTACGTGAGCCTAGCCACCAATTTCTCCTCTCCATCACCACGTAGACAGGGCAGAAGCCAAAAGCTCGAGCGTTATCGTGTTTTCACTTTATCCTGCACAATGTCCTCCGACGAATTGCCAAGTGCCACATACTTTGGTGAAAAATGACAAGACTTTGGGAAACTGCGCGGAACACGTGTTTCCTCCAACCCCTTTCTCCATCCCGATCGTGTTCAGCAATAAAATGAGATCACGAAGTGGCGCGCGGGTGTCTGGTCTTTTCAAATTTCGCCGAAGAAGTTGAGTCACGTATAGGAAGGACTAGCCCCGAAAACGCGAGCCATCGAGTTTGCACACATCCTCCTGGCTCCTCGTCCAATTTAAACGAAAGAAGATTGAATCCATTGCGTTATTCCTCGTCTTCTTCCGCCAAGTTTCCTCCGCGACCATACTAATCCAAAGTTACCGTCATACGAGAATCGGGATGAGGATTTTTCCACCAAAGTACAAAGGAAGGTAGGGTTGTGATTGGACAGTCGCACTCTGTGTGTGGATCTTTACGGACACGGAACACTGCACTGATTATTCGCAAGTTCCTGAGCGAAACCGAGAAACTTGGCTGTTCGAAGCTTCCGGAGAATGAGCCGGAATTCGAGATATTGGAATTTCACGGTGCGACGTTGTAACGCCCGATGGCACAGTTTCGTATAAACTTTGTGGACTGAGTGTAGCTTACGTGGGCTGGCGTGTTGCGAAAGCAGAATATACGGCAAAGGACAAAGACTAAATGTGGGAAGGCCAGGACGAGAGCGAGAAAGCTGCTCGGAGCTTCTTCAGAATTTTGCCTCTTTCCGAATTAATGCCAGTTGGAGGAGCGAGAGCAAGGTTGCCGCGATAAGGTCTGCCCGGAGACACGGATATCTCGAACAGGAACACCGAACTGTGAACGACCGGAGCGGAAGAAGAAACGTTGGAGGAAAAGGAAGAGGAGCCTTCCGGGCAAACGGAACTCTGTGTACGGTGAACACACAGACAGGGAAAGTTCGTTGGTACTGTTGGAACTTCTTTTCCTAGGCTTTCTCGGATGGAAAGTCGACGTAAATAAACAAATATAACATCCCTCGCCAACCGAATGCCTTCTTACGCTGCACGAGTGTCTTCGAGCTTGTGCGAAGAAACACGACGATTTATTCAACTGTTTGTTTTTTTTTGCTCTACTCCATCCTGCTGTGGAGTCTTCTTTTGCTCCTTGCTATTCGCACGCCCCATGAAACTCGAGTAAACTTGACCTTTCTGCTGTCTTATCGGTGGACTCCTCGAGCTCTCATTGCCCTCTTTACCTTCCGGTACCAAGTACATATGTATATATTAAGGTGATTTAAAAGAATCGACCATTTTTTTCTCTTTAAATTCCCCTTTTCAGTAGTTGCAGTCAGGGTTTCGAAATTTGTAATTAAAAAGTAATGCATTATTCATTACTTTTCTAATGGGTAATGAAAAAATTCCATTACTCATTACATTATATTTTGTAATGTGAACAATTTTCGTTACGCATTACATTGAATTTTTTTATGTAAAAAAATGTCCATTACGCATTGCATTATATTTTGTGTTGTAAAAATGTCCAGCACTCATTACATCACATTTCGTAATGTGAAACATTTTCATTACAAAATACAAGGTAATTGATAATGGCATTTTTTTCACATTATAAAGTGTAATGTAATGAGTAAAGGAAATGTTCTACATTACAAAATTTAATGTAATGAGTAAAGGAATTTTTTACATTACAAAATATAAGGTAGTGAGTAATGGAATTTTTTTCACATTACTAATGTAGTGTAATAAATCTCCATGACTCATTACAAGGTAATATGGATTATTATTCGTTTCCCATCGGATCAGATCGACCCCGTGCAAAAACCACTGTCCCTAATGAGAAACGAATAATAATCCTCATTACATTGTAATGAATAATGGAGATTTTTTACATTGCAATGCATTAGTAATGTTAAAAAATGCCATTACTCATTACCTTATATTTTGTAATGTCGAAAAATTCCATTGCTCGTTGCATAACATTTTGTAATATAAAGAAAATTCATTGCTCATTACATTACATTTTGTAATGTAAAATATTTCCATTACTCATTACATTGGACTTTGTAATGTAAAAAAATTCCATTAAGCGTTACATTGTAATGGGTAATCAAACTATTTCACATTACAAAATGTTATGTAATGAGGAATGGAAATTTTTTACATTAGAAGATTCAATGTAATTATTAATGGCAATTGTTTGCATTACAAAATGTAATCCAATGAGTAATGGAAATTTGTTACATTACTGAATAAAATGTAATGGGTAATGCGTTTTTTTTTCATTACAAAATGTAAAGTAATGAGTAATGAAAACGCTAATGCATTACAAAAAGTAATGCATTATTTGCAACCCTGGTTGCAGTAAGGTGGAATGAGATTCTTGCTTGAATGTGACCCCTTGATATTTATACTTAGAGGTTCCTCATCGCGACTTTCTATTTCCCATGCTAATAACATGGAACAAAAAAACTGCTGGCTACTCTTGAATTTTATAGCTCGCCAACGGGTAAACGTACAATAATGCCCAAGCATATTTTTGTAGGGAATCGCACGCTCTATAAAAAGGGTCTCTTGTCGTTTTACGATGGGGTTGAAGTTTGCATCGTTGGAATGCAACGAAAATATTTTCCAATTTGTTAATTGCAGTGTCATTCAAAATCATATTTTGCAAATTCGTTGGCGATCGCTAAATAAGAATCCTAAAACATGTATGCACGATTGTCGTAGCTCAAATATGCCAAAGAAAATTTGAGAAATGAAAAAAAAACTTTTTCTTTGCATTCCAACGATGCAAACTTCAACGTTATCGTTTTATGATGAATTTACCCTATCAATAGGTATTCCAGGTCAAAGTTGAATTTATATTCAATTTAAAAATTTGTTCACTCTTCCGGCGATCAGACTTATCACAAAATATCATAGGACCTTCTTATAGCTCATTCCATTTTTTATAAAACAATGTCATTAAAGAATTGAAAAATTCAATAGTCTAACAGTTGACGGCTTTGCAATTCCATTTTTCAAGAAAAATTGCTGTTTCCGTGAAATGAATTGTCACATTAACCAAAAATATAAATAAAACGATGCCTATTCTTATATAGTTACTTTTTATATTGTTTATTTACAGTATGAAAAAATTATTAAGACATTTTTTCATATCTTTTATACTGAACATTAATAAATTTATCGTTTCAGAAAAATCTATTTAAAAAATAACTTTAAAAATGGCGTCTTTTTACTTATATATTTGGTTAATATAACAATTAATTTCGCGGAAATAGTAAATATTCTCCAAAAAGTGAATTCGTCGAGATTTCATAGCAAATGGAATGATTTACAAAAAAGGGCATATGACATTTTGTGATAAATGTCACAGTTTTGCCGGGACAATGAAAAAATCTTGAAATTTACTATAAATTCAACTTTGACATTGAATAACTTTTGAAAGAGTAAATTCATCATAAAACGATAGGTAACTTTTTTTCTAGAGCGTTCAACTCCCTACAAAAATATGTATTAAGCATTATTGTACATTTACCCGTTGGCGAGTCATAAAATTTAGAGCTTGCAAGCAAGGTTTTTTTTCATGTTATTAGCATCGGAAATCTAACATCGCGATGCAGAACCTCTAAATATTAATATTAAGGGCTCATATTTCAACAGGCGTCTTCTTTCACTTTACCGCAAACACTGAATAGAAAAATTTGGAAAAAAATTGTGGATTTTTTTCAATCACCCTAATACCTATATATATATATATATATATATATATATATATATATATATATATATATATATTCATATATACATGAGTACATGCTTCATTTTCGTTATTTCGCGACTCGCGAACGAGTTTCTTTTTCCGGTTTGTACGTCATGACAACTGCAAGTTGCGGAACTTTCTTCTTCCCTCCCAGTGATTTCGTATGATGATCGTACATCCGACCGCGTCACCCCATATCCTACGATTGCCCAGACTCGATGAAACTTTATTCAAAACTCGAGCACGCTCTGCCAGACGCTGGCTTCATTTTACAGCCGGTGTCCCGTTCTCTTTCTACCGCGTTGTTCTTGTTGTTGTCCGTATCGTCTGGAGAGCCTTTGCAGGGAGAGGTGCACTCCCCCGGTAAAGCAAACTCCGCGGAACGAACAGCCGGGGAATGAAAGGTGGAAAAAGAAAAATATTTGCGGCAAGGGAAATGTGCGCTGATGAGAAGAATCACTAGCGAGACAGGAAGACGAAATTCCGTCCGTTCCACTGTCTCGTTAACCGAATATATATATATATATATATATATATATATATATATATATATATATATATATATATATATATATGTATATACATCGGTATATGTATATATTATATCGTTGCACCTCCGCAAGGCAAAGAGAAAATAAATAAAACGAGGCTTCCTTGAATTTCCCAACGGGACTCTCTAACTCTTTTTTTGTGGTGGCGAACAAAGTCCCGCCCTAGCGACGAGACGAGAGTCGATCAAAGCGCCTCTTGCACGACCAAACCCTTCCTACCCGATGTGGCTTTGGTTTCCTCTCTTCCTTGAAGCTCACCCTCTTCCGGCTTCACCTCGTTTCTCTGATAATCGAACTCTCGAATCGCCAGGCGACGAGTGGAAGACTCCAACACCTTCTCACCCTCGATCAGTCCAAGGGAAGAATCTGCAGTCAAATGGACTTTACTGACGTAGAGCTAGAGTCGGGCGAAACGACTGACAAATATCCAATACTAATGCTTCTTGGATGTAATATACTTGAAAAGTCTTTGAAGACACGTTGAAGACTCAGACTCGTCATTGAGGTGTTGCATAAGTTTGAGAATGTCAAAAAATCCATTTTTTTTATTTTCATTATCTAATAGCACAATATGTCTAGAATATTCTCCCGAAGTTTTAAGGGGTAAGGCCACTGTAGCGGGGAAAAAATAAGTATATTTTGGGAATTTTTTTGGCGGGACAATGGAATATATCAAAATTCTGAAAAAGATCCTTTATTGTACATATTGTAAACTGTGTAAATGATGTTTTTTTTTCAAAGTAATATAAAACAAAATGTCGACTGCACAGCTTTTCTTCGAAGAAGCTTTTTTTGATAGGCGTCCGGCCGGACCAACGGCACCTGCAATTTTTAATTTATAGTGAATGAAATTTTTTTTCGATTATACATGTGAATACCTACAGATGTACGTAGGACTTTTTTGATATATCGATTTTTGCAAAAACAGAGCGTTTTTCAAATAAAAGTTCAAAATTCTCAAGAAAACATCGTCCGAAAATTGTTTATAAAAAAAACTATGTAATATATCGAGAAAATTCTACGTTCATCTATGCAGAATGTCATTGTGAATATGCAGTTAAAATTTCAAGTCAATCGGTCAAGATTTGTTCGAGTTATGAGTCCGGCCGACTTGAAAAATGTAGTTTCGAGAAAAACGCGTTCAAAGTTTTCAGTACGGAATGCA
Organism: Ophion ellenae; assembly: GCA_963210295.1. Taxonomy (NCBI): domain Eukaryota; kingdom Metazoa; phylum Arthropoda; class Insecta; order Hymenoptera; family Ichneumonidae; genus Ophion; species Ophion ellenae. Next base: position 26,202,702 of record OY723391.1, on the reverse strand, counting down.
TCGGTCTGAGAGGGGCTCCGTCAAAATTCAAAATCGAACTATTTATACATTTTTTCCACCTTAATCCTTTGAGTATGTCATCTTTAAGATATTAAGGCATCTTTGAGGAAGAAAAAAATGGATTTTTTGAAATTTCTACAGTGGCCTTACCCCTTAAGTCAATCGGAGTAAAAGTCTAGGAGAGAGAGCCTTTGGGAATTCCCCCAAATTGAGAATTGAGAAAAACCGGCCGGGGGCAGGTATGTCGCATTTTTCTCAAACCACTATTTTTGAATTCGGTGGAAATGATTTTTCAAAATGACTGCACCGATCTTATTTAGATTTTGCACACTTCTTCAAAATAGCATTGACTAGTGATTGACCGAAGGTCTTTTTTCAAGTACAACTAATTTAACACGGCTAAACGTAGTGTAAATTGTACCAAAAATGAGTTATCCTGACCACCACGAGGACACTTTTTTTAGTACAGTCGTGCCGTCGCTGAAAAATCCCGTAATCGGAAAAAAATTAGAAGGCCATCCTTTTGACAGGTGATTCTGTAGATGCCGCGGGTGCCAAATCCAAGTTTGCCTAAAAATCGGATCGTAGGGTTTTTTAGAGGATAAGGGAGAGTACGGGGGTGGATTGATGCCAAACTACAACCCCTACCTTCAACGCCAATTTTTTTTACGAAATTAAAGAAAAATATTGTTGTAATGTTGCTCTTGAATTTTGAATAAAATTTATTTTATTTTCAATAAAATAATAAATTTAATTTATGATTTTATTCAAAATTATAAAAATATATTTTATATTCAGCTGAAGGACTACGGTCGATGGCTTATTGGCAGTGCCGGACTATGAAAAAAAAACGCTATAAATATGTAAACCTTACCCTTCATATGTATGCCAGACACTGTCAATAAACACGTTTACTACTACTATTTTATATTATAATTTTTTTATAATACAAAATATATTTGATAATAATATAAATTAATAAATAATTATATAAAATAAATAAAAATTAAACAATGATAATATAAAAGTATATATATATTTTATATTATAAAAATAATAAATTCAATTTATAAATTTCATTTTTAATAAAATAATTTAAATATTATATTCTTTTATAAATAGAGAAAATATGCTTATTTTGGCTTCGAAACCCACGTAACCCCTTGGAGGCAATGGCGAGTCTAAATCCCACGGACATCCAATTGAGGGTGGTAGAGTAATCATCAAAGTACCAAAATGGATCATTCGACATTGAGCATTTGGAATTTGCCTATCCTGAGGAGCTGCATTCGTGGTAAAATGTTCAGTAACATCATTCCTACTATCAATATTGTTCCCATTGTTTCAGGCGTTCAGACACCACCCAGAAACGATTCGGTTCGCCTGGAAGCTGGCCCGCTCGTGAACGGTACTGGGGCCCTTTACGTGGCCGCGACTTGTGCCTGTGCGCTCATCCTCGTCGTTGGAAGTGTCGCGAGTGCTCTGTACATAAGGAACAGCAAAGCGCGCGTTCAAGAATCGCAGTAAGTCTTTTTTTTTTAATCTTTTAAACCGCGGTACTTTTGGCCCGTGTGATAGGAAAGACCGATTAATCTCAAGTCTTCGTGGTCTCCTCGAACGAATCGATGTTCTCCACGGATGAGAAGCCATGGAAGTTTCTCGCGTTGCGTAAGCTTCTGGTAACGATGCATCTCGCGGTCTTCGCGTTTCTTCGTTGAAGATTTGCGAAAATCTATTGCGAACGAGGAGTGAAATCCTGACGAATTCTTGGGGTGGAGAAAAAAGGGGATGGGTAGAGCAGGATGAAAGTTGTGGTGGATTTGCCGGAGGCACATGTTGGACCGATGAAAAAAAAAATGGAAGAATACGAACTTGGATCTTAGCAATCCGGTACACCCGTAGGGAAATTCGTCACATGAGAGCTGAAGATATTCAGCTAGTGGCTTTTCTCCCTCTCCGTCTGACTCTCTCATCCTTCAGTTCAGCTTCGGTTTCGAGGTTATCCCTCGCTGTACACGAAAACCCGAATGAAATATCCTTTCAATAAGCCGGGTGATCTGTCGGTCGCTTGGCATTGCTCCCGACATTTTATTAGACGGTCGCGCTACTGTTCGAGGATTTTCGTCTCCACGTCCCAAAACTCTGCTTCCCAGGGTGGCTTGAGGGCTTCCCGCCACCGGATATAAGACCGGCACGCGAGTGTCCTCGGAAACACAACGAGAGACAGGGAGGGATGAAGAGAGAGAGAGAGAGAGAGAGAGAGAGAGAGAGAGAGAGAGAGAGAGAAATGGCTGACTACTAAAGGAAAAAAAGGAGGACAACGAATGAGCAGCACAGGTCTTGCTTACGGGAGCTTGCACATATTATGTATATATATATACATATATATATATATATATATATATTATCAAGACTCGAGGGCAGGCTTCAGGAAACGAGACGATTGTCTCTCATGGGAAATATTAGCTCTTCTACGACTCTCTAGCTTGATACTTGTGACGAGAGATTGTGCTATATTTCGGGACTACCGTTGGGATTTCGTTCATACACGGGGAAAAAAATAATTAGCCATAATCCCTAGTGGGGCAGGAAAAATTGCTCCACCTTTTCGTTATTCCGTTGGATACCGGTGAAGATGTTGTTGCAGATAACAATTTCCAAAGACATCATGCACAATCCAATTGTCAATTATTCAAAGATGAAAGCTTTTTCTAGTGGCAACTTATTTAGGAACGAATAACCCAACTCGATATCCATAATTGCAACGGAACATTAGCCGTCGAATTTTTCGACCCGCTCGAAAGAAAACCTTGGAAACCCGTCAAACCAGTCTTTGATCTTTTTTCCCCATCAACGGCGTTCACGAACCATTCACATGAAGCAGAACGACGAATCGATTGGAATTTATTTTCTCCCCATATTCTCGACAGCGGATATGGCGCCGAGCCCCTCCGAAATATTTTAGTCGCCCTCGCGTACCGCGGTATTCATCCCGCTTATATCGGGTTTGGTTCCTTCTTTTTTTTTCGCATAGGACAGAACCGAACTTCGGACAACCCTCGCGCCCTTTGAAATCTCTCTGACCTCGGGGCCGAGCGGCAATTTCGGGTGGGACGGATAAAAATGGCGAAATTTCGAGATATGTGCAGTTGGTTTTTTGTCATAATCGTTTATAGATACTGGGACGACTCAGCAGGGCAAACCGAGTGATATATATATAAGGGTTGTTCAAAAAAAAAATCGCGGTACTCAACGGAAAATGTTTCTACGTTATCAAAAAGTAATTCATACAAAATTTGAGAGGTCCAAACATTTTTTTAGGTAGTGCCCAAACGACTTTTAATTTTTTTTCTTCTATTTTTCGTCATTTTTTTTTCCCCGCCAATAAACATCATAATAATATAATTCAAATAATTTATCCAAATTATCTTGAAAGAGATTTTCGTTGAACAATTGAGTTTGGTTTTTCCGTAAATCATTTTCTTTCAATGCTGCCCACTCCAATCGTAATTTTTGTAATCTTTTGAAATTGACGCAAGGTCGAGAAATTCCTATTCCGGTTTCGCTTCAAATATTAGTTATTTTGTCGATAACGTTTTGTGTATTCTCTCGGACCGAAAATTTCAGAGTATTATGATGATAAAATAATAGACTCAATGCTTCTCTATTCGTGGGTAATTTTCGCTCCACAAATTTTTCGATTTCCGACCCGATCAGATAAATCTCGGCACTTTCACTATCGTCCAAACCCGCGATCATTTTTTACATTTTTATTTTTACGCGTACTGTGACTCACCTCAATACAGCAACTACTGGAAACAGTCAAACGAATCGCAAAAAGAACTCACGGACAGTCAGAGAAACAAACGTGCAGTAGCGTCAACAGCGCCGCGGTTTGTAACTCTTGAATCCGTATGACTTAGTTTTCTTACTCCAAAACAACATATTACTCCAAAAAAAACGCATACTTGTTAGACATTCCGGGATGTAATCACCGCGTTCTCTTGTTCATCAAGTGGTTTATATAATTGTCACAACCGAATTACATATATTGATTCTTAATCTGCAAATGCAAATTGTTTAAGGTAAAAAAAAATATTTAAATAAAAAATTGTGCAGTGCTACAGAAAAAATTAAATCAAGACTTACATTGGATCACGCACTAACATTTTCTGCATCGAGATAAAAAAAACTAGTACTCCGATAATCACGAAAAAAAAACATGAAAAAGAAGTTTGAGCATTAGCTATAAAATTGTTCAGAAACCTAATATTTTTCAAAACTTAATTTTTCTTAACATACTTCAATTTTCCGTTAAGAAAAAAAATCGATTTTTTTTAACCACCCTAATATATATATATATGTGTGTGTGTGTGTGTGTGTGTGTGTGTGTGTGTGTGTGTGTGTGTGTGTGTGTATGTGTGTGTGTGTGTGTGTGTGTGTGTGTGTGTGTGTGTGTGTGTGTGTGTGTGTGTGTGTGTGTGTGTGTGTGTGTGTGTGTGTGTGTGTGTGTGTGTGTGTGTGTGTATGTATATCTTTTTAGTCGTGCACGGTGATGCAGTTGACCTTAACGATCAGTGACGGTACCAGAGCGTTCTCATTACCATCCACTTTATCCCCTTCTCGTAGCGCTAATGCCTGTAAAGATTCACTTTGCATAATGTACTTCTGCCCTACCCTGGCGTTACTTTGAGGACAATGGCGATAGACGTTCGAATCGAGGGTAGCACGTTGGGCAAGAAGACTGGTATGTACGTGGATAGTAACATAGATAAAGACAGAGATAGAGAGAATTTTGGTCTAGCATCTCCCAGCGACTTCCTGCCCTCAGGGTGATATGCAAATCGTCCAACAATATCGTGTACTTCACTTCGATAGAGGGGAAACGCTTTCTCTCGTTCTTATCGAATCGAGAGAATAATGTACGCACCAGACCGCCGTATTATCCGATACGTTCGAGTGAGGTACACGTACACACGTGTCTTTAAAATAGTCTTAGGGGCCATTCATGAAACACGTAACGCAGTGAGGGGGGGGGGGGGGGAGGGGGTGAGGCAAATCGTCACACTTTGTCACAGGGGGGTGGGAGGGGGGTCGAGCAAAAGTCACGAGACGCTATAAGCATATTAAATCTGGAAAAGGGTGATACTGAGACGCTGAAAATTTTCTGTACTGCCCACCCAAATTTCCGACTACGAGGAAGTCGCAACTTCTCTGATATCGATTGAGACTCACCTGAAACATCCTCGGGAACACATTGCATTCTAGGTGCATCGTGATAAAAGATTATCACATTATTTCTTATTGATGTACGTGGGGTCTTCCATTAAGGCCTTAGGCCACTCTAGAGGCCGAAAAAATAGGCTTTTTGGGGATTTTTTTTCAGAAAAACAACAAAATAAATCGAGATTGCAAAAAAGGGTGTTTATCATACATATCGGTGACTGTATACAATAATTTTTTTTAAGCGATTAATTTCGAAATGGCGGCTGTGCAGCGTTTATCTCGAAACTGCGTTTTTTAAGTTGGCCGGAAACATAACTCAGACAATTTTCAATCGATTCACTTGAAATGTTGAATATATCTTGAAAAATACATTGTTTATGGAAGTACGTCGGATTTTTTTTATATTGCATAATTCATTTATTATTAAAAATTATCTGACGATTTTTGAGGCAAATTTTTGGAAAGTTGTAGGTATTTGAACTTAAGAAATGAATTTTCATTGAAAAATTTCGTTATAACTTCCGTCAGATAATTGTACGTACGTAAAAACGTAAAAAATATTGTTTTATTCAAAAGTTGTAGGTATTTGAACTTAAGAAATGAATTTTCATTGAAAAATTTCGTTATAACTGCTCATAAACTGCTCATAAAATGAAAAGTTTTCGATTAATCAGAAATTCCGTACGTACTTCTCTGCGAAATGCAATTAGGAACATAACTTTTAAATTTGAAGTAAATCGAGTGAAAATTGTTGAAGTTATATGTCACGCCAATTGGAAAAAAGCTGTTTCGAGAAGTTTCCAGTAGTCCGCCATTTTAAACATCACAAAAAAATATATTTTTTCTAGCAGTTTGATATTCATACTAAATAGATGTGTAATTAATTTTACGAGTGAATCACTGTTTCGTACGAAAAAAAATTGTTAAATTCGCGCATGATTTTATACCCGTTACTGTGGCCTACGGCCTTAAATTTCTTTAGTTTTCCATTGCGGCGACTGGGGGCGCCGAAGGCTTCTACGCAACAATCATGCGCGTTCGGAACATTGGGGTGGAAGAAGAATATCGGAGTGCAGAGTTTTCTCGTGTTTACAGGAAGACGCTACCTTGTTGCAGTTACTCGGCAGCTGGGACAGGTGGACTGACTGGAAGTTCGGTACTGGTCAGGGTCGACCCCAGGCCGGGAAGCGCCAACTCCGGAAGTTACGCCACGATAGCCGACCTCGAGCCGCTGTACTCGAGGCCTTGCGGCTCGAGAGCCAGTTACTACGCCGCCAGTAACGTAACGCAGCTTAGTCACGTGAGTAAAAGGATCAGTTGCTCTTGTCGAAGTGGAAATTGAGTTGCTTTGGATGGAAGTTGATCAGGCCGAGAGTTTGATTGGTCACGAGTGATCAACCGGCGCAACGAAGATTAAAGTTCGTCTTGCTTAAAAGCGTTTGCCACGTCTGATGAGGCGTTATACGTGCGTTCCAAAACTCCCGAAACATCGGGTGTTCCTCCCCCCTACCCCCCTTCAAATGGATCACCGCTTTCCGGCACTCCAGGCACGTCTTGACCTCTTGATACTCAAGCCGCCTGGAGTATCATCAATTCTGATTGCGGTGCTCACGAAACGCTGCAAAATGTGCAGAGTCTCGATGGCAATTCGCAGGAAACGAGGGTGAGGCAGGAGAGTGCACGATGGATGCAATTCCGGGCATGCTCTTCCGAATTACAAGCTCAAGCACCACAGCGCGGTACTTGGACTCCGAGTGTTGCGCAATTTGTTTTTTTTTTCCCCTCGACCCTCGTCCACACTGTGCTAAATCCTGACCAAGCTCTACTAAAAATATATTGCGATCTCTGTACCTCGTTCGCGTATCTTCCCACACTTGCATCTGGGCGCAAGAGCCTGAGCACATTTCGAGAAAAAGCTCCAGGGTGAAGATAAGGGGACGATTGTCGTTGCTGAAGAAGATATCGCGTTGTGCGCGTGCGCAACGGTTGGCAAGCCGTTGAAGAAAAAGTATGCACGCAGGGTTGGCAGACTTGATGCTCGACTGGAGTACACGGCGGTAGAGTCAAGGTGCGTTCAAAGGGCGTCGAGGGAGGGATGGGGATCGGAAATTCGAAGGATCAATATTCAGAAGGACCGAAATTTCGAACTCAGTAATGACGAACGTTCCAATATAGACAGATGACTCTTACGATAGTCTGTAAAATAGTTAATCGAAATTGTGAATACAAAAATCTCGAAGTCGATTTCTAGCGAAAACAAATATCAGATTTAACAAAATAATGAGAGATATAATATCGGTTCGCGCGTATATATACACCAAACAATTCGTGACGCCAAATCGTCGAATTGTAAATATTACGACAGTCTTCAACTTCGAATTCATCAAAGCGAAGGACCAAAAAGTCGATCACCCAAGGCACCACGCCAAGGTAAAAAAAACATTTTGTCATTTTTTTTCATTTTCTGAAAAATCTATTTGTTAAGAATGCTCTCACCAAATTTTTTGAAGAAATTTGTAAAATTGGCGGAGATCCAGTATTTTATGTGAAACCGTTCGAAGCGCACGACCGCGCCGAGCAGCAGATGTGCGGCTTTAAACGCATTTTTCTCGAAACTGTTTTTCAACGTGGTTGACAACATATTAAATAAGCTATTCATCCGATTTGCATGCGCCAAATCTTAAACTGTTCGAAAATCCAGTCTCTATGGCACCACGTAGGGATTTTTTTTATAAAGAGCCCCCTTCTATTTTTTTTATAAGCGATGGAAATTTTCCATGAAATTCGGAAATATAATTCGCTGGTCCGCCATTTTTTTTAGATATCGAAATTCCCCTATTTGATGCTGTAAAGCTATGTGTCTAGTTTCTAAATATATTTTTATTTTATTTTTCAAATGAACCGTATGGCTTAATAAAAGTAAAAAAAATAAAATTCCATTCACCGTTTGCTTGAAAATAATTACGAAAAATACACCCTCGTATCGCGCACGAACCGTGGTGTGGTGCCTTAAAATAGCGACGGGATAAAATGGCGAACGATCCGGATAGCGAAAACTTGGGATCGAGCAACACTTCAATGCTTCAATTGAATTTGACAGTTTGAAGCCACTTATGCTTCAAACTGAAGATGGCAGATGGCGTTATTCGTCATTTCGGATCATCGATCATTAGATACTCACTTTTTTCTATTTTGGAGATATGAATGTTGTAGACTGCTTGAATCTGTATTTGTATGACTCAAACTGCAGACTATCTGAATATGTGTTCTCGAATAAATGAGCTCTCGAATAAATAATCCTTTGCTGTAATGTTTATTCGATTTCGTCATCGGTCAAAAGATAACATTTCGAACAATTTAACCTTCGTTATTTTGAGAGTTCATAATTCTGTCGTTTCGAAATCTTCGTCGTTCTATATTTGGTCATTCAAAATTTAACCCCACCCCGAGGGAGCATCGAGGTACGCCATAGCGAGAGATGCAAATGCAAGTTCCGGGAATCCCCGAGACGCCGGTACAGGCGACGCCTCCGTTCCATGATACATGCACATTACGAATGTACAGCCCGCGACGTGAAATTGGCCATTTCGACTGCAGAGTGTGCAAGAAACTCGGCAGCCTCGAACGTCCGGTGACGGTCAACTTCACCATGTCTCACGTGCTTAATGCGTACGAATTGTTGTACGGGAGTGCGGTAGTGGCGTTGAAGACAACCGTGGTGACTATGCCAGGAAACGGGAAAAGGAACTTCCGGTGGTGTGACAAAAGCGCGGTTGGGATGACGTTGCTCCCTGCGGATCTTGAGAACTCGGTGCGAATCTGGAGCATCCTCCTTCGCTAGGATCTAGGATGCTGCATCCGGGCATCAATCCGAACCGTGTAAATTCTACTAGCCAGTTTTTGGAGGTATCCCGGTTACTGGTAAACTTGAATGGGAAATGCCCGAGTCGAAATTTTCAGCCTATTTTAAAGGCCTTTGATCCTATGTCAGCCTCACTTGAGTCTGTTTACTGCTAGAAGTCCTCTATGGACCGCCACATGCTCTTCCTTTGCTGCATACCTCCTACATAGGCCCTCATACTCCTACCTAACCTAGCTGAAGTCGTTGCAGCTCCTCTTCCGATTGCGTTTGGACCTCTCGTGCATTTGGCTGTTTCGACGAAACGAGGGTGGGGATGGTCGCATTCGAAAGAGCGGGTCTGATAGTTTTCAGTAACCGTCATGCGTTGGACTAGGTAGGACCGCGCGTTCGCCGTATAGGCCTACTTTTCCAATGGCCTTTCCATTATCTCCACCCAGCGAACCTTTCGCATTCGCTTCAAACTTGCCCCTGCAGCTCCAGCAACTCTCCAAAGTGGAGGAAATGGATCTTGGGCAAACAGTTACAATATTTTTGATAGGAATTGCCCTCATGTATGCATGCATACGCGGATCCCTTTAGCAGGCACGCATGCATACGTATAGGTACTAGTATACGTGTGTTGGTGTATGCTTAGGCATGTATGTGTGCGGGTACATACGTGTGTCTACGCATGCGCGTATTCAGGCATATGTATCTCTATATGCGTGATAGAGTGTACGCGTGTGCGTGCATACGTGTGCCATTCGACGTCCTCCTTAGCGCCTGCAAGTGGACAATAGGGAAATTTGTTCCCGTTCTAGGCATCAAGCAGGAGCTCATTTTATATTGAATGCGAAGCTACTATACTGCCTTGATCTCCTACCACTGTGAGGATCTGGAGGGGCAAAATAGGCTGAAAATTTCGACTCGGTTGACGAAGCCCGAATGGTGATCAATGTTCGATGATCGACTTGTCTGTCATTGGAGAACTGTGTACCGAAGAAACGGAAAAGCAAAACGCCGTGAGCTTAGAGCAACTCTTCGTGCGATACCAAACGCCAGTTTCGTCCTCTGCTCCTGAGTCCTTACATGCTGCAGCATTGTGACGTCGCGGTGTACAGCGTACACTTGAGAATCCTCGTCGTCGCATTGTGTCTCCAGCCTGGGCCTATTGAAATCACGAATTCAAAGACGTTATCTCACGTTGAAAGCGACGAGGAATTCAGGCGAGAAAGCGGGCGACGATGAGAAAGAGGAAGCGAGAGACGGAGAAACGTAGATAAACAGGAAGGGAGTCGAGACACAAAAGCCTGAGGGACACGAAAACTGGAGGGAACATGACTACCTACTAGCATCCTACATGTACGTTTCTGCATGTATACCTATGTAACATGCGTTGTTCGAGAAGCGACAGGAAAAGCAAAGAGACCGGTAGACGAGAGACGAGAGGAGGGAGGATAGGTGGGGACACTCATTGCACCGAGGAAAATCCGATTTCATCGTAACCGAGCAATTTTACTTCAACGAGGAAACGAGAGACGAGGAGAAGTGGAGCGAAGAGGATAGGTGCTGTTACAGGGACTCCCAAGTTTATTCGCATCCGACTCTTATACCGTCTACCCATCTACCTCGATCACTTTTCCTGCCTCTTTCACTCTTGTACGCTTTGTTCCTTCGCTCGTCTCCTCTTCTCCATTTCGCTCCTTATTGCCTTCCCCTTGGATTTTACGCTTTTCCTTTGGTTCTCCAAGCCTTTTTCGATCTACCAGCCCGGAGGCGGAAACCGTGCGAGACGAGAACTTTGCTCTCGGCTCGCCTTCGTCCTTCCTACCACTTTCTTTCGTGTGATTCTTTCTGGAAAACGACCCTCAATCCGGTTGAGAAAGCGGGCGAAAGTATATTGGAATGCTATACGCGATGACTCGCGTGGCTGACCAGCCATGCTCTCCACGCCTTGTCGGCCCGCTGACTCCCTCTGATGCAGCGCTCGAACTTTATCGAGTTTGCAGTTTCCACGAACAAACTTTTACCCAACCGAGGCCCCGGTGAGGTTGAGCAGGTCCTTAGGCCTGCAGCCCTCGTTATCTTATAGCTATATAAATAGAGATCATCGATCTATACTTCATCGCGACTACCCTTTCGCCCTTTATTAAGCTATTTAAATCCTCCTCGCTTCGTCCCGAGTTTGGCAGCAGTTTTCAGCCCCTGGCTTCCGTCGAATTATAATACCTTATCTTGCTCCCTGCAACCGTTGAAAATCCTAGAATCTCCCAGTGTACCGAAGAGCCGGGCGCTGGTTCCAAATTGAAAGCTCGCATTAACATTCGCGTTTTCGTCAGCTCATCAAAGTCAGCTTCGTCTCCAAAGTTGCTCTCCTTGTCACCATAGCTGATTTTCCATTTTGGGAGTCTTGTTCCCAAAGGCAGGTCATCAACGATGAGCAACCCGAGTGGGAAAATTGACAATTTGCGGCGCAAATGAGAAAGGACGGAGACTGTCTACATGTTGATCCGATGGGAATGAGACCGTAAACGATAAGCAGAGAAGCACGAAAGGAGAGGACGGGCACAATGGGTTTGTACCCGTCTAGAATCTCCGAGGTTTTTGCAGACTCGGATGAAGTGGATCTCGAATGTGCTGGGAGCGAGCGAGCTTCGATAGGTAGAGGCTAGGTACGATTGCACGGGGTGAGCAAGGGCGAGATGTTCGGGGGTAGATGGTAGGTTACACACGTGGTTACCTCTCTTCTCGAGCGAACCCTCCTTTTGGGATTGCCGGGGATGCCAAGGGAACGGGTTCTAAGAGCATCAAGCGGCTGGAGAAGCAGAAAGAGGCCAAGGCGAAGGACGGACGATGAGGGGCGTCGAGCTTCTGGCGAGAAAGGGACAGCGCTATGTCGAAGAGAGTATACGAGAGGGGTAGAGCTTTCGAGGAACTCGTCGCGGACTACCAGGGAATGGGGTAGAAGCGTTAGGGTGATGGATGCAGAGACGGTGAGGCTGAGAGGAGTTTGAGGGGTGAGCCAACAAGGCTGCTTGAAAGTGGGTCCTGTGATTGTTTCGGCTTTGATCTTGGATCAATTTACCGGGTATACGCCTCAACCTTCAATGTCCCAGTCTGCCCTTTCCTCATTCGACGATACCAGGCTGGCAGAGGCGCCGTCTCAAAAGCTCCACAGAGCGCCCTCTTGTGATGGCCTCTACTGTTGTGCCTATAATCGCGCCTACCACCGAGCCACCCTCCAATTGCTTTTTTCTTTATTTTTCTACCCTCTGCTCGGAATGTTCGACCGGTACCGTTTTGTGTGCTATACGTTTATCGCTTCCCATCACTCCTCTCTTGCGCTCTTCTATTTTCCGAAACTACCTTTACCATTCTAGGCCTGCATACATTATCTATGGTATTTATGATCCCTTCGTTTCTCCCTCTCTACTTTTCGTCCTTTCGTACGAGCTCGCATTCTCCGAAACCACCATCTCACGTCATCCCCAACATCTTATACGTATGGAAACTCGCGCGCGAAAATTATTTCCCCAACTGGAAGCCAAGATCTGTCGTTTCTCGTGCTTCCCTCTTCCAAACTTTTCCCGTGTCCTTTGTGGTGCGCTCTTTTCGTACAATTCAATGTTTGCCGTTCGGAAAATGTGTTTGTTTTCCAATATTGAAATGCTCTGTCCTATAAATCCCCTTGGCTCTCGCATTCGTATTTATCGGCATCACGGTGAGCATTTCATCAATTCTAAATGAGCCATGCGATTAAACGAAATTTCGCGTTGAAGCTGTTCCTGAATGTTTTATGAGGCCACGAGCACGGGGGGTGAGAACGAGGTCGTGAACTCCGAAAGAATTATGGACTGGCCGCTGGTACCAACGATGACCGTGGGTCTGTAATCTCGCGGGCTGAATGTCCGCCCACCCCCGCCCTCGCCGCTTTTGCGACCCACGGTGGTGGTGGACTCGGTTGCTTCCCTCGATTAATCAGCAAAAAATATGGTTTATCGAGAATTCTCACTCACGAACATCACCCGGCTACCAATCGCGATGTATGCTTTTAATTAAAACGCTTGTCGGTACACATCTCGGTCGGTTATTCCCGACCACGTTATTCGCCGATCATCACTGCATTATCCTGCACTTACTCGCGGAGCTTGTCGAGCTGCAGTTTAGGGTCTGCTAAAACAGAAATTGCGCCCCCTTTCCTGCATAGCAGGGAATTTAAGGGACTATACCAGTGTGAACGCTGAAAATTTGGGTGATTTTTGGGAATTTTTTGGAATAAAAGTACTCAATTAAATGTTTCGAAAAATTAAGAATACATTTGGCTATATTTGACCTATATTGCATAATTTTTTCATAGAAAAATATTGATATCCAAGCGACTTATGCGCTGCCTTCGGGGGCGCCAAAAATAAAGTTCCTCCACTGCTGACGTGATTCCGGCCGATTGAGTAGCTGAAACCGAAAAAGGAAAAAGTGTCGTTAAACTGGAAGGTATTTCCTGTACAATGACGTAGGATTTTCGAAAAATATCAAAATCTAAAAAAATGGTGTAGTTATGAAAAAAAGTCTGTTTTCTTGCCTACAAAATAGTCGTTTTTTTTCAATGCCAAATCGTCAATTTTTATCCAATCGAAAATAGCCTACGTCATTGTAGAGTAAATATATTCAAGTGTACTCAGTTCAAATTTCAAGTCAATCGGACAATTGCTCTTTGAGTTACAATGTCAGCAAATTTGAAAAATGCCATTTGGAGAAAAAACGCGTTCAAAGATTCAACTATCGATTTTTGCAAGATAAAATGATTAGAGATACGGCCTTGAAATTTTTACAGGATATTCTTGAAAGTACAAACTGTCAAGAAAGGCAAAAAAATCGATTTTTCGAGTGTCACACTGGTATAGCCCCTTAATCAACTTTATTTGCAGGAAGTAGACGAGGCTTCAATTGTGTCGCTTCGATTCTCGGCGTTCTATGATCACGATCCATTAGCTATGAAGCGTTCAGCAGGCATCGTACGGTTCATGCGTATATCCAGTATCGGAAGACCCGGCGATGTTTGATAAGGAGTTGGGGGTGTAGATCATTAGGTCGTAGTAATCCATCGAGCTAATGCCCTTGGAAAGATTTCCCAGAGGTAGGACCTAGCCCAATCGTTTCCTCGAAACCCAAAACAGCACATCACGCAATGACATCAACATCCTTGAGCCCACTTCAGGACAAAGTGTGCCAACATTCAAACAGACAAACAAACAACGCTTGATCGTTTCGTAGTATCGGATATAGCTGTATTTGTGTATCTGCTCGCACGAGCGCTCGTACCGAGGGTGCTTCTAATAATTACAGACTGCCGCTCAGCGATAAGCCGCGTTGAATTAGCGTATTTGCAATTTACATTTGCAGCAAGAGTGTGCCAAGCGTTGTATCATCAAGTACCAAATATATTACGGACAAGCACGTGCAGCATGCTCGTGCGTTCGGCTTAATCATTTTCGAATCCAATATCGGTCGACTCGTCGCCGCTGTCGCCTCGTGCGCTACCCCATCAACAATTTATAGGCTTCGATTCAATTTTCAAATGGACCCTGCATTTGAATTTTCTTTCGAGGATCCGGAATGTGAAGTCACAGTGAATCGACGATATTTTGAAGATTGTGAAAGTGCGGTTGCGATATACGTGGATTTTTACGTTTCGGAGATAATAGTCCATTGGTAAAAAGAAATATTTCACTGGCTTTAAGGGGTTGTGTCTAGTTGTACAAGCCGAAAATACACTTTTTTCAAAACCAATATATTTTGACAGTGTATCATCTAATAAATGGTCCCGAAAAATGTCAAGGTGAGTGGATGAAAATTGACAGATTCACAGGCTGTTATGTTGACGCCCGTCGGAATGCTCGGGGCGTCGTTCGAAACTTTAAACGCTTTTTTCTCAAAAGTACGTTTTCAACGTCGATCAGCAAAATATAAAAAAAAACTACTGGCTCGATCTTTTTGAGATTTTTAGGGCTTTTTCTAAATGTAAAAACATAGTGTTTGATCGAAGGATTTGATAAACGAAAAATGCCAATTTTTCGCAAACATCAAGAGTCACTTTGAACGCGCGCCATTTTTTTAAATTTGATATTTCAGAAAATTGAATTCCTTCGATATGTTATAGCACAAACTAATAGACTAACGACATCTTTTTGATTTTGTAACATTAATCAACCTGGTTCAAAAGGCTGTAAATCAATTACAATTAAATATTTTTACACACAAAAATTACAGTGTTCTTCAGATGATACTTTTTTTTTGATACTTTGGGAGGAATCCCAAAAATGAGCTGTTTCCTACTGTTTCAACTAGGCATAACTCGTTAAGGGGGAATATACCTTTGTAAGGGCAAAATCAAGGGTCATTTTTAACAATTTATTTAAGAAAAACAAAACAATATTTTTAAATTCGGTTTATTATACATGTTAGTACAAGGCTTAAAGTAAGACAATTTTTTTTTAATTATTTTGAAAGAACATGGCGGCGCAGTAGTCGATGAAAGAAAACTCCTCTTTTCATAGTCGTCTACGGGCGTATTCGCACAGGTCATAATTTTCAAGCTAGAACAAAAAACGAAAAATATTTTGAAAGTAGATATAATAAACTAGTCCAGTACGTAGGGGTTTTAAAAAACATTGATGAAAAAAGGACGTTAATATGAAGAAAAAAAACCGTAAAAAGATCGATCGAATATCGATCATAACATTTTTAAATTTCAACTCATCGAAAGAAATCCTACGTACTGGACTAGAAAATGTTGTCAAGAAACTACAGTTAACATTTCAAGTCAATCGCTTTTGTGCAAGATGTAGGAAAAAATGCAAAAAAAATCTACAAAGGTATATTCCCCCTGAAGTATTCCATTGAGCACGAGAGTTCCTTATGTCTATGAATATTTACTCTACTTAGGTCGTACCGATCTGTTTTCAAATTGCTTCGTTGTTTTTCACCACTACTCGAACGGCCCTTGGCGTTTAATTTTCCCCGCGAATTTCAGACCAACTTCAATTATGCCTCGATTTGGAGTTGTGATATCGCACAAAATTGAATGTAAAAGACCGGATGACCTTCGCTTATCAATCCTCATCGGAAACATCGTTCCCTGCCACTGACGAATGGAAACTCGATTTAGGCAACTCGCCCAAATTTCGATAGAAGAAAAACAAGGCTTGCTGAGATTATTGAAAAAAAAGCTCGTTATCTGTTGATCGGGCCGTTTCCACGTGGCTAATGGAAACGTTAATTGAACAAGCGATCAGCCAATCTACATGCACACACGAGTGCTCTCGATATCACGACGAAGCGGCGTTGGAAGAGCCCCTTTCCGCTGGTGCGTCAATATTCGATCTCCCGTTCAGCCGCCCGCCCTCTGCTTAATTGCAATATATTTGCAAATGATCCCGCTATTCGAGTTTTGTTCTGTCCACGTCTCTGTCCGCTGCAATCCATTCCTGGACGAAACAAGAGAGCGAGCGAGAGAGAGAGAGGGAGAGAGAGAGAGAGAGAGAGAGAGAGAGAGAGAGAGAGAGAGAGAGAGAGAGAGAGAGAGTTCATACGCTAATGCGTTTCGGCATTCCGATATTAGCGTACTTTTATTTTTTTCAAAGGGCCTTCAGCCGAAAAAAATACGTTTTTATCCTCAGCAACCGTGAACCGATATCCCTTTGTACATAATGCTCATTCGCTCGCACATATCAGGTATTAGTGACGGTAAGAGACGTGACTGCGTGACGGAGTGGGGGTGCAGGCACGGCCGAAGGCAAAACTCCGGAAAATTGAAATTAATGAATGGCCAGGTCTGCGAGAGGGGAACTTGCGATGCTTGGGAGAGAAACGCTACGAGGGTCAATGGGGGATTCATCCGGGAACAAAGAGGGATTGATATCCGGAGTTGCAGAGGATGGAGGGCCCAGTGAGTAAACAGAGAGAGGGAGAGATAGAGAGAGAGAAGAGGGACAAGCTTCCCTCTCGGTGTACCGTCGTCTATCTTCGTGATGGCTGCCCAGGGCTATAAACGAACCGACGAGGCGACACAGGGAGAGGCAAACGAGACGCGAGAGGAGCAAAAACGAGAGTATCCTCTTTCCACCTCACCTTTTTTTCAGACTCGCGACGCTCTTAAACATCGCAATGATAATGATATTATGGATTTTTCCGGTATTATAGCAATAATGAACGAGAACACGGCAAGAGCAAAGCGTTTCGTTTCTTCAGCCCCTTTCGGCGGACGCCCCCATTGCATAGAGGGTGAAACAGCCTGGGGCAACGAAAAGTCATTTCTTTTCACCCCGAATCACTTATTAGACCGCGTGACAAAGACATTTCTCGATATACACTACCGGCGAAAAGTTTCCGGACAAAAATTCAAAAGAGTGCCGGAACGATTTTCTATGCCATTTCGCCGGTAGTTCACCTAGGCTAATTTAATAAACGGCATTTTAAAGAGGAGGGATTTACCTTCATTTTGGATTTTTTCAAAAAATTTTACGTTTTTTTTACAATTAGCACCCCGTTTTGAAAACGACCATTTTTCGTCGTCTTCTTGTTCCTTTTTGAGTGGACCCCGTTTGCAGTGAACATTTTTTCACGCATTTCTTCGATCAAAATCATAAAGGGGGAAGCCTAAGCTTCAATTTCGTTTAAAAAAAAATGTCTACGATTTTTTTTCCAACAATATTTCGTTTTTTGTGCAAAAATTGATCATTTGAAAATGGCTCCCAAGTACGAAAACGATGATATTTACAACAAAACCTCGAGGACAGCAAAAAAGTTGCATTGCTTCTTGTAAGTTCATGAGAATGGTTTCAGATTTTTTTCGAATTTTTTTTTTCCATCTATTTCCGGTCAAAGCTCGATTGATCTGAATACCATAACAATAATATAATTAAATTCGGCGAGAGGAGGTTTGTTCGACAGGACCAAACTTCAATATGTAAGTCAAACATGTAATTATATTATTGTTATGGTATTCAGATCAATCGAGCTTTGACCGGAAATAGATGAAAAAAAAATTCGAAAAAGATCTGAAAAAATTCTCGTGAACTCGAAAGAAGCAGTGCAACTTTTTTGCTATCTTGAGGTTTTGTTGTGAATCTCATCGTTTTCGTACTCCGGAGCAATTTCCAAATAATCTATTTTTTTCACAAAAAACGAAATATTGTTTCCCCCTTTGTGATTTTGGTCGAAGAAATGCGTAAAAACATTTTTGACTGCCAACAGGGTCCACTCGAAAAGGAACAAAAAGCCGACGAAAATTGGTCGTTTTCAAAAGCGGGTGCTAAGTGTAAAAAAAAACGTAAAATTTTTCAAAAAATCGAAAATGAAGGTAAATCCCTCTTCTTTAAAATGCCATTTATTAAATTGGCCTAGGTGAACTACCGGCGAAATGGCATTGAAAACCACCTCTCCACGACAGGATGAGTATGCGACGTTGATCGGACTAGAGATTCAGGCAGATCGGTATTTTTAATTGCAGACGACCGATCCATGCGACAAGGCCCGAGCATTGGCCGTCACGAGATCGGCACTCTATTGCAGAAGTTTACTCCAGGAGGGAACATTCGGCCGAGTCTACAAGGGGGCCCTGAACATTGCCGGGAGGGAGCAAGAGGTCATCATCAAAACGGTCACAGGTAAGGAATCGACTGTTTCCCCATTGGCTTTGGGTAATGTAGGAAAGTTTCGTATCAGCTTGGGACCCGGTAGATCCCGTTCAACCACAAACGTAGCGTCGATCAATCGATCGATCATCGATTTATACATGGCGATCAACGCCTCGTGGCAGACTGTAACGACGTGTCATCATTTGCAGAAGTAGCTTCGGCGTATCAAGCATCCCTTCTGGTCGTCGAGGGCTCGCAATTGGCTGGCCTCGTTCACGCGAACGTAGCGTCGTTAGTCGCCGCCTGCCTCGACAATCCATGCCCGTTGTTGGCTTACGCGAGCGCGCCCAGCGAATTGAATCTCAAGATCTACCTTACCGACGGTAATCATCATCCGGTTACGAGGGATCTCGTCAACATCGGCGCTCAAGTCGCCAGGGCGGGAGCATTCCTTCACGGACGGGGTCTTTTGCACAGGTAAACTTGACATTTTCGTTTCGAATGTAACGTCGATGTGTCACATTCGATAGCGTGAAAAATTTGGAAAAATAATGACCTCGCGCGTATGAACGACTGACAGGGACGTGGCGACGAGAAATTGCCTCATCGAGCCAAACAGCCTTCGGGTAAGACTCGCCGATGCTGCTCTCGCCAGAGACATCTTCCCCCAGGACTATCATTGCCTCGGCGATAATGAGAATCGGCCCATTCGCTGGATGGCCCTGGAAAGCCTCCAGCACAATCATTACAACACCTCAACCGATGTGGTGAGAATGCTTTTATCTATTTTCGGATATTTAAGAACTTCTGCAGAGATTCTTCAGAAATTTACGAAAAGATTTTCTTGGCAGAATGGCCAAATGCTGGTCAGTTAACTAAATGGGATTTATTGACAGCTCGAATGTAGCTTGTCTTTTCGGGATCTGATCACATTTTACGCATGGTTATCAAATGTTGAGAGAATTCTAGGTTCAGCGATCCTTCCAGTTATCGAGATACATGGGTTTCACTTTTTTTGTTCAACCTTCCGTTTGAGACATTTTCTGGACAATGTAAAAACAATAAGTATTCCATCTATACCAATTTATAAATGTAAATAGAGTAGACTTGCCTGAATCGTACCACTAAATGCAATTGAAACTACGAGTCTGCCATGTTGGATAGCGCTAGTTACGAAAAGTGTTATACTAGAGAAATGAATATACATCCCGTGCAGAAATTATCGCAGGGATCCAATTGGATCCGAAACGTCACGCTCGTACATTGGATTCTCACCGGGATTTCCCATTGAAATCCAATGTACGAATCCAATTTGAATCCTAAAGGAATCCCACATAATCAAACAGAAACCTATACGATTCTCGATTGATCCCATCGCATTCTGTACGTTGCATTTTCTAACGAAAATATATAAATATATAAAGTGAATGGCTTAAGGGGTTAGGCCACTCTAGAGGCCGAAAAATAGGCTTTTTGGGGAATTTTTGTTCAGAAAAACTACAAAGTAAATCGAGATTACAAAAAAGGGTGTTTATCACACATATCGGTGACTGTATACAATAATTTTTTTGAAGCGATTAATTTCAAAATGGCGGCTGTGCAGCGTTTATCTAAAAACTGGATCTTTTAAGTTGGCCGGAAACATAACTCAGACAATTTTCAACCGATTCACTTGAAATGTTGGATATATCTTGAAAAATACATTGTCTATGGAAGTACGTAGGATTTTTTTTTATATTGCATAGTTGATTTGCTATAAACAATTATCTGACAACATTTTTCACTTTCCAAGAATTGCCAGATGATAGTTAATAACAAATGAACTATGCATTATAGGAAAAAAAACTTACGTAATCCATAGACAATGTATTTTTCAAGGTATATTCAACATTTCGAGTGCAAAAAATGCAATTTTGAGATAAACGCGGCACAGCCGCCATTTTGAAATTAATCGCTTCAAAAAAATTATTGTATACAGTCACTGATATTTATGATGAACACCCTTTTGGCAATCTCGATTTATTTTGTAGTTTTTCTGAAAAAAAAATCCCCAAAAAGCCTATTTTGTCGGCCTCTAGAGTGGTCTTGGGCCTTAAAAGAAATTATAAATTGCTTTAAAAAGTATGTGTTAAACATAGATTTAAATCACATAACTAGAAATACACTGTAATTATCATTTGTTATTTATTTTACTGCACTTTGACATATCAGCACACGCGTACATGCTCATGAAGCCTGCAGGTTATGTTTTAACACGCCGCATTTTTTCTCGTGATTTTTCACATATTTTCGATTCGAACGTGGTCAAAATTCACAAATGGCGCTGATCGGAGAACGGTGCAGAATCTAATTGGATCCCGATGAGGACTGCCTATGTGGGGTGTCCCTGACAAATCCCTATGAAAATCTGGGTGCATCTTGGCAACAAATTTGTGCACCGGATCACGAAAGGATATTTTTCGAAGGATCCAACAAATTCTCCTCAGAATTTCTAATAAAAATGTTCAAACTTCAACCGGAAAATAGCGCGTAATCCACTTGGATTCCAATGTAGACTCCCTATGTGCAAAGTCCCTATCAAATCCTTATAGGGATGCGGTGGGGTCTGGGGACTCTCCGCCAAATTTCTACACAGGATTAACGAATAACATTACTCTTTTGTTTACAATTAAGAGAGTTGCAACTAACAAACAAAAGTCCCTAGGAGATACGATTTAGGCATATTTACCGTAATTCGTCCGTTTTTTATCCCACTGATTGAATCGTTGCTCGCAGAGATAACGCGACGGGCTATACCAGTGTGAACGCGGAAAATTTGGGTGATTTTCGGAAATTTTTTGGAAGAAAAGTACTCAATTAAATGTTTCAAAAAATTAAGAATATATTTGGCTATATTTCACCTATATTACATAATTTTTTCATAGAAAAATATTGAGATCCAAGCGACTTATGTGCTGCCTTCGGAGGCGCCAAAAAAAAAAGTTCCTCCACTGCTGACGTGATTCCGGCCGATTGAGTAGCTGAAACCGAAAAAGGAAAAAATGTCGTTAAACTGGAAGGTATTTCCTGTACACTGACGTAGGATTTTCGAAACATATCAAAATCTAACAAAATTGCGTAGTTATGAAAAAAGTCTGTTTTCCTGCCTATAATATGGTCGTTTTTTTCAATGCTGAATCGTCAATTTTCATCGAATCAAAAATATCCTACGTCATTGTAGAGTAAATATATTCAAGAGTACTCAGTTCAAATTTCAAGTCAATCGGATAATTGCTCTTTCAGTTACAATGTCAGCAAATTTAAAAAATCTCATTTCGAGAAAAACGCGTTTAAATATTTAACTATCAATTTTTGCAAGATAAAATGATTAGATATACGGCCTTGACATTTTTACAGGATATTCTTGAAAGTATGAACTGTCGAAAAAGGCAAAAAATCAATTTCTCGAACGTGTCACACTGGTATAGCCCCTTAATGCAGTTCGATTAACAATTTCAATTGACCGCGCATGTTGTTCCTCGTTTCAAGTGGTCTTTTGGGGTATTCCTGTGGGAGCTGGTGACGATGGGACAGCAGCCTTACGTGGAGGTCGATCCGTTCGAGATGATGGCGTGTCTTCGCGACGGTTATCGTCTGGCTCAGCCGAGGCCGTGCCCCGACGAGCTTTTCGCTGTCATGGCTGTTTGCTGGCTCGGTTTGGCTCGCGACCGTCCGACGATGCCACAGTTGCTCGCTTATCTGCAAGAGTTTCACGACGCCCTGGGTGGTTTCATCTGAAGAATCATTTTGTAAGAGGAAAAGACGAACGGATACCCGCACGAGAGGCCAAGCCCGGTGGAACGTTTTTCGTGCGCTCTTCTTCGACCAATGGAATCGAAAAAATATCCAATCCATTTCATTGGCCGTCAGGCCTATTTTATTTTCATTGCACGTAAAGCGGAAGTGACAAAATTTAAACATCAAAATTACGTTCTGCAACGCATAAATCTCCAGGGCCGAGAATTGTTTCACCGTCTCGTATATTCCAGAGTCTGAGAAAGAGATATTCACTGTCGAACGTGGCGCGATACGAGAAAGCCGCCTGTGCGTTTTCCCACCCCAATATCCTTTTCTCCGAGTGTAGATCCCCGGGCGTATGGCGCCGATCGCTTAGACGGGAAAACGGTGATTTTTTTATTCAAGTCGATTTGCCAAAACGGTACTTGCGGGGCGCGTGATGGTCGAGCGCTGATGTGGCTCCTAGGAGCCGAGAATCGGGGAGAGGGTTATAAATTGCGTCGCGAAAGTGGCGCGTTAGGGTCCAAAGGGGTGAGAAAGTGTGGAGGACGGTAAGGACGAGACACGGTTCACGCAAAAAAGGAGAATGAGAGAATAAGACAAAGAAGGGAATCGTGATCGAGAGTTTGGAATATGTGTGGTACATGGCATATACGTATGGTGAGAACGCTCCGGTTTTCGCCTCTCCACTTGTGCCCGAGAAAATTCGAGGATATCCCACTTGAGGAAAGGATCGTGGCCGATAGGACACGCCGGGAATACTGATAAGACGCGGATTTATACATACACTCACTTTTCGAACTATCCTATGGAAAAACACGTATACAGGGTGCCCCCAAAACGGATCGTCAATAGTGTCAAGATAGATTCGAAAGGGATTTCTAAGTCGAAAAGTCCTCGGACGTTTTTGGATCGGCCTAACCCCTGGGGACTTATGAACGATTGAAGTTTGACCAATCAGCGACGCGCGATGCCTAGGAGTGGTGAGCAACAGGGTGGGGAGCGACGACGCGCGGGCTCCGCCTACCGACGTACTCCTCGCCAGCGCTCGCATCCGATTGGTCGAACTTTAATCACGAATATCTCGCCGGGAGTTCCTCTGATCGAAAAACGTCTAATGACTTTCCGGCTCAGAATTTTGTCCCGAATCTAACTCTACATCCCTGACCATCGGTTATGGGACTCCCGTACATTCAGCACGATATTCAATCCCCGATATTACCCAGGAATTGACCACAATCAAATGAGCATAATGCAACAAACGAATGCGCAGTTTATCACAAAACGAACGAGCACCAGGCAAAAATGACTGCGCATGAGTACAGCTGTACACTTGGTATTCGGGTGGCAATTCACGTGAGATTATACCATCACAGTGCTCAATCAAAATCGTCACGATAAGTCTGATTTATAATCCAAGAACGTGTTGGAATTGAAGGTCTCGCTGACTGTCTATTTACGCAATTTTTCGCAACGAGGGTATCGCCCTCATATTGGACTGATCATTGAAAATCAAATTCGTTGAGAATTCGTCATCGCCAACTTCTTCGCCTACGGACAATGTGTGCGATAAGTTTTTTTAACCTGTTGGAAAACTGATGAATCCTCCAGTCCTTTAGGACTGTCGTTCACTGCCAGTAGATTACTCCCGCCACTGATCGGACGACACCGGCGCCGCAAAGACTGCATCCCGTCACGCACCGGTGCAAGACGTCCTCGAAAGACCAACGTGGGCCGAGTTACGAGCCGTCATTTTCTCATTCGCGTTTTTGTCTGCATTTTTCTTGCGCCTCGAGTAAAACGGAAAGCATAAAAATGAAACGATCTCCCAGTCATCGTGATAGTGTTCGTCCTCCGCACGATTTACCATTCAAAGGGCTTTTTCTGCATGGACCGCTCATTTTTCAGCAGTCCAGCGTTCAATGAAGATCGTATTTTTCATAATTCCATCGTCATTTCTGAATCGCCGAATGCGAGCGGTGGCGTTTTATCGCAGAATCTTGATATTTCGAAATGCACGAACATGACATTTGGGGGCGAATCCGTATCGAAGGCAATCTTGATGGAACAAGGATCATGGAAGACAAGTGAGCAGATACTTGAGCACGATTTTTCTTGATAGGAGTAACAGGTGCAATGTTTGAACACAGTTGACTCGCGAAAAATCTTTCTCCTTTAGAGATGAGTATCCTCGGTGAACGCTACCTGCCGTGAGCAAACGTTGCTTCGTCTTTCTCCATGTCTCCGTTTATCTTTCTCTCTCTCTCTCTCTCTCTCTCTCTCTCTCTCTCTCTCTCTCTCTCTCACTGTCCTCAATTGCAAAATCCTTCGGATATTTGCAAGCAGAACGTACGCTTCGAGAGTTCCATTGGACAAACGCAAAGCTGTTAACAGAAAAAGAGAAGGAGTCAGAGAAAAAGAGAGAGAGAGAGAGAGAGAGAGAGAGAGAGAGAGAGAGAGAGAGAGAGAGAGAGAGAGAGAGAGAGGGAAAGAGAGAGAGAGAGAGAGAGAGAGAGAGAGAGAGAGAGAGAGAGAGAGAACGCGAGTTGAAAGAATGACAGTGTGCAATTGCATTGTCGCGTCTGACCTTCGGCGAGCACACACGGCGATTGCGTAAATGGACAGTACGCGGACCACACGTATAATAAACACGTAAACTATTTATAAATAGCATATTAAATAGTTCCATATTCCATATACATACACAGCCATTCTCGTATGGAAGCATCGATGAAAGTCATTGTGGGATTCGTGATGAAAAAAACAAAAAGCAAAAGGAACACTGCCGAAGAACCGAAATTCCGAGCAGCCTTGAAGAAATATTACGTATTCATTCGCTCACTGCCAAATACGAGGAAAAAAAGAAACGTGACTCCGCGAGAAAGTATGAAGAATATTAAATGAAGAAGTAAAAAGAAGACGATATATTAAAAAGAAACGTTTGTTCTTACAACTCGATGTTTAGATGTCGCATGTTTCGTACTACGAGAACTTTTCACTACTTCACCCTTTTAAAATAAAAATAAAAATAAAATCTGTATCTACGACATAAATATGCATACGCGAATATAAATATACCGTACGATCAGTACACCAATGCAATTTTTGAGTCATTTTCTACGGTGGTCTGGGAGGTCTGAGACGATTCGTGCTGAAGTCACAATCTGCGATGGGGTTCGGCTTTTTTTTCTTTTTGGAAAAAAATTGCAATGCTTGTAATTAGATGCGTTTGCTAGTTGCTCCATACTAATCTGGTCTTCGTAACCTCTTGTGTTTTATTGAAACCGTCTTGCGTTTTTTTCATATTTGATTAAGGGGTTAGGCCACTCTAGAGGCCGAAAAAATAGGCTTTTTGGGGATTTTTTTTTCAGAAAAAGTACACAATAAATCGAGATTACAAAAAAGGGTGTTTATCATACATATCAGAGACTGTATACAATAATTTTTTTTGAAGCGATTCATTTCAAAATGGCGGCTGTGCAGCGTTCATTTCAAAACTGCATTTTTAAGTTGGCCGGAAACATAACTCAGACAATTTTCAACCGATTCACTTGAAATGTTGAATATATCTTGAAAAATACATTGT